>JAEIIL010017219.1:0-23641 GCA_018905715.1 Drosophila lini
TATTTTAAAATGTATTAAACAAAATATTAATAAAGCTTGCACATAGTATGATATAGTAATTTAATATTTAAAAATACAGAAAAATATCCATAAGCTTTAGAATCGCTAACAGTTTTCTTAACAAAACACAAAAACACCAAAAACACATTACTTTGGGTCTAATTAATCACATCTAACAATGCTGCTGCTTAATATCGTATACATCCGAGCTCTGCTTAACGTACAGAATATATACTAAATAAATACATACAAATCCAGTTCCTTTGCGATGTCCTTGGCACAACTGCTTAATCCAATCCCTTTTCCGCAGGCCCTTCAAAGCGTCGATTTCTCGGCCAATCCGCACCATGAGAGCGACTTCCGTTGGTACGATCGCACGCTGCTGGATGCAGTCAGGTCGGACGAGGAGCACTCCCACGTGTTTTTCCGCCTGCTCGCCCTGTGCCACACGGTCATGGCCGAGACGGTGGACGGTCGGCTGGAGTACCAAGCCCAGAGCCCCGACGAGGCTGCCCTCGTCTCGGCGGCTCGCAACTTTGGCTTTGTCTTTCGCACACGAACACCGAATAGTATTACCATCGAGGTGATGGGTCGGATGGAGGTGAGTGATGCGAGTTGGGTGAAGTTGGAGTAGATATATAATGCTTATGTACTTTGCAGGATTACGAACTCCTGAACATCCTTGACTTCAACAATGTCCGCAAGCGGATGTCTGTGATCCTCCGACGCGGTGACTCCGTGGTGCTCTATTGCAAAGGAGCAGACAATGTGATATATGACCGCCTGCACGGCGGTCAGGAAGACCTGAAAGCTCGTACCCAGGATCACCTCAATGTGGGTATTCTCTAGAGTCGCCAGACGTCACCTTTTTAATGGCGTTTTCTCTGCACAGAAATTTGCTGGCGAGGGTCTGCGCACCTTAGTCCTGGCCGAACGTCGCCTGACCGAGCAATACTACAACGACTGGCGGAGCCGGCAACAGGAGGCTGCTCTCTCCATGGACTCGCGGGAGCAGAAGCTGAACGCCATGTATGAGGAGATCGAGAGCGATATGCAACTGGTGGGCGTAACTGCCATCGAGGACAAGCTTCAGGATGGCGTGCCCAAGTCCATAGCGAATCTACAGAATGCAGGTATTAAGATTTGGGTCCTGACTGGCGACAAGCAGGGTGAGTATTGGAAGAGAAACCTTCACAAAATATATTTTAAAGTATTTATTTAAATATGTTGTCCTCAGAAACGGCCATAAACATTGGCTATTCCTGCCAACTGCTCACTGATGAGCTGGCGGATGTCTTCATAGTGGACGGCAACTCCGTGGAGGAGGTGGAAAAGCAGCTGAGACAGTTCAAGGAGTCCATAAAAATATACAATCGATTTCGACCAGGCGGTGAGTGAGACAATATTTATAAACCTCTGCTTAACACCAAAGCTTAATAACAAACAATGGACTATTGCAAATTGAACTGTGTTATTATTTTAACCTTGCAGGAATCGAGGGCTTTGACCGTATGAATAGCGACATGAGCATGGATCCGCTGAGCGTGACCATGACGCAAACTTCGGCCTTCATGCAGGAGTCGAACCTGCCGCCCACGCCGCCTCCACCGCCTGCCATTTCGGTGGTTACGTTTAGGTGGGATGACAAAATTAAGGATAATAAGGGCGGACCGGACAGGTAGAGGGCAATCCTTAAAAACTCAATAGATTTAGCTATACAAATTGAACGAATTTCCAAGCAGATATTTCTAGCTAAAAGTGAAAATTAACCCGAGTAGACGAGCTAGAAAGTCTTTTTCTATAGCAAATTCTACTTCAGCTAACTGTCGTAAACTTATCTCTATTTTCTGTTGTATCTAAAATGCGCAATTATTTTTTTAATTTTGTGTTTATTTTATGGTATCTAAGTGACCGAAACTCAACTTGGCCTAAATATTATTTATTTTTTTACGACTATGGGATCGTTTTATTTTTATTTAAAAGAAAGTTTTATTATTTTGGTTACATTATTCTACAAACTAGAAGAGTGATTGTAGTTAGAAGGGACCCTTTTAGTACTACCCACCAAAGGATGTAACCCTCTATTGGTGCTTGTTCCGCCCGTCAAGTAAACTATATACAATTATATTTTCGTCCAACCAAAACAACAACACCAAGCATCTGTTTGAGTTCTGTCTGTGTGCCTCTTCATGCCTTGTACAAAAATGGAAAACGCAGTTACCAACTTTAAACAAAAACCCAGTTTCACAAAAACAAAACAGTCACTGTCCAAGTATTGTTCATTAACAAATAGCTTTTCTTGTTCGTTGTCTCTCATCGCAAGTAGTCGCCTGCCTAAATCTTTGTACATATAACTCATTAAGCTCTACCACTACTCACACTCAACCTACACTCTGCTTGATACCATTCCCATTTGTTAATGTTGAAAAGACATCCAATAGTCCGGAATTAACGTGGGTTTCTGTATCTCCAAAACAGTGCTGAATGCAATAATTTGTTTGGCGATGAGAAGAAGAGCGAGGACGGAGGAGCCGCCTCCATTGTGGTGGACGAGAACACCGGCTTTGCCCTGGTGGTCAACGGTCACTCTTTGGTGCACTGCCTGTCCCCGGAGCTGGAGACCAAGTGAGTTGTGGTTTCTGTTTATTAAGAATGGCAATCATTAATGGAGTTCATCAGGTTCCTGGACATTGCCTCCCAGTGCAAAGCGGTGATATGCTGCCGGGTAACGCCACTGCAAAAGGCGCTGGTCGTCGAGCTAATTAAGCGTGCCAAAAACGCCGTCACTCTGGCCATTGGCGATGGCGCCAATGATGTGTCTATGATTAAAGGTGAGAGAGGAGACTGAATCGATATCCTTTACGAAATAAATCCATCAACTTTGTCTTTGTTTTGACAGCTGCCCATATTGGTGTTGGCATTTCCGGCCAGGAGGGCCTGCAGGCTGTCCTGTCCAGTGACTATGCCATTGCCCAGTTCCGTTACCTCGAGCGATTGCTGCTGGTCCATGGTCGCTGGTCCTACTATAGAATGTGCAAGTTTCTACGCTACTTTTTCTACAAGAACTTTGCATTTACCCTGTGCCATTGCTGGTATTCGCTCTTCTGCGGCTTTAGTGCTCAGGTGAGTTTGCTAAAAACCTGCCAGGAATCTTTGTCACAAGTAATTTCTGCCTTAATTGCAGACGGTGTTCGATCCCATGTTCATATCGGTGTACAATCTGTTTTACACATCACTGCCGGTCCTGGCGCTGGGCGTCTTCGAGCAGGATGTGTCGGACAAGAACAGTGTGGAGTTTCCACGCCTCTATACGCCGGGGCTGAAGAGCGAGTTGTTCAACATACGGGAGTTCATCTATAGCGTATTGCACGGCGCATTCACCTCGCTCATCCTGTTCCTTATACCTTACGGGGTCTACAGGGACGGCGTCTCGCATGATGGCTATGTACTGAGCGATCACATGACCCTAGGAGCCGTGGTGGCCACCATTCTTATAGTGGACAACACAGCACAGGTTTGTGAAGCTCCTTAAGCGGTTGAATCCCTCTTAACTCTTTTATATGAATCACATATAGATATCTCTGTACACCTCATACTGGACCGTTGTCAACCATGTGACCATTTGGGGCAGTTTGATTTGGTATTTCGTGCTGGACTATTTCTACAACTACGTCATTGGGGGACCCTATGTAGGATCCTTAACTCAGGCCATGAAGGATCTGAGTTTCTGGGCTACCATGCTGATCACAGTGATGGTGCTAGTGGCCCCTGTCTTGGCCTACAAGTTCTACCTGCTGGATGTGCATCCTAGTCTATCGGACAAGGTAAAGGCTATTCAAACTTTATTCATTTTCGTTGCAAAATAAATGATTTTTTACAGATTCGTCAAAAATCCCTGAAGAAGATCCATTCAAGGGCTTCTAGCAGTGTCCGGCGTACGGCTTCATCTCGCCGCGGACGTCGCTCCGTGCGCTCGGGTTACGCTTTTGCCCATCAGGTGGGAATATCTTTAAGCTTATCTCACACTGATTCTAATTTCTTATTCTTGTGATTTTTAGGAGGGCTTTGGCAGGCTGATCACCTCGGGCAAGATCATGCACAAGCTGCCGCAGGACTTTGCTTTCCCATTGGGCCTGGGCACAAAGAAGACGCAGGCGCTACACAACAACCTGAACTCGGCCGATGGCCCAGTCTCGAAGACCAACAATGTATCCGGCCAGCACATGGCTAACAACAACAACACGAATCTGCGACACAATCAGAACCAGAATCACTCGTCCATGGCGGACATCACTGGTGATGGGCGGGGCAGTGCCGCAGATGGTGGAAGGGGCAGCGTTGGCACGGATGACCTGAGTCCTCGGGCCCCCTGCCAGGACCTGGACACGATTAATCTCTAAGCTTTAGCGTGTTCCGGTACAAACACCAAACAAAAATCACTATAAAGAATTTGAATCAACGAAAGTTAGGCTAAGTTTAAACATTTAGTCAGCAGAGAGTTAAGGGAAAAGGGTGTGATTGATTTTGTTTTGTGTATAAATGTGTCCAGTCTTAAAACCTAAAACGAGTATTACGCAGATTCTTTGGCTTTGTACCGATTTTGTCCGTTTTTAAAGTCTAGGCTTATGTTTATCAGTAATTATCTTCAGAGTATTTTTAAATCATCATCCAAAGACATTATGTTTAAATTCACATCACCAAAAGTAGGACTATTTTCTTCGACGGAATCAATAGAAAGCCTATCTGAAGTCACAACTTCTAAACTATCTTTCAAAGTCCCAAATGAATGCACAAACAAATCTCTTAGACATATTTATCTCATCGTTGGCTGCATTTAAGTGTGTGAACCCCCTAAATGGTTGAGTGAATGGATTTTACTGCAGTATAGGTTAACGTTAAATAGGGATTAAAACGTCACTGGGAAGCTGAAAAGTGTACTTAATTGCTTAATGTCGTGCTGTGTGTGCTTAGCCAATAAAACTCAGAGTAGCTTATCTACCCAAAGCTGAACGAAATCTCGTCTTAAGATCCATAGCTATATTCTATATACTCCCCCCATACAATCGACACACACCCTACAGATAGACGAGTCCACACTTCTGTGTTCCTAATTAGAGTTGTAGAAGTAAAGCCTGCATATGCCTTAGAGAGTCCCTAGAATTAAGTTTTTTAGCTGGGTTCCTCTAGGTGGGATGCCCATAATTTTTTGGTTGTTACAGAGGGGAGGGACATTCGAATTAGCGGGCTGTGGGTTCGAACAGTAACAAAGATCAAAGTGATTTATTATTAGAGCGAGCGGGGGTTGAGATGGGTACTTAAACGGCTTTTTAATATGATTAGAATAGGAAATACCTTTTAATACATAAAGAAGAATACTTCGAGTACATATTTTTGCATGACAAGAAACCCAACTATTGAAAATTGTTGGCATCAACCTTAAGTTTAGCGTGCAAATTGTTGGTATACAAGAGGGAAACGATTAAACCAAATAAATGGAAAACATTTTATTTTTATCTACAATTTTAGTCAAGGAAATACAACTAAGAATTGAGTACATTTTTAAATTATTAAATAAATGCGAAATATTTTCAAAAAAAAAAGACATGAATTGTTTTCTTCCTTTTATAATTATTTTTAATTGAGTTAACTTTCCTGCAAAAACAATTGGCCTTCATTTTTTCAACTCTTTTTATAGCTAATACGAATAATTAACCTTAAAATATTTGTAAATTTTTTTCAATAACAAGCATTCTGCTTCATCGCTTTTGTATCTCTGGCCTTTGTCCAATTGCGCTCAATTTGCGTTACAATTTAATTTATTAAACGAAAAGTTAAAAGCACGCCCCTAAGCGAACCCGTGACTTGTTTACGCCTCATTAGCCGGACATTAAGATTATGCATTTTTATGAACTTTTCGGTCAAATTTAACACACGACTTGGCCGGAACTTTGTAATTAAATCTGTTACAATCAAATTACTTGGCCTTTTGTTGGCCGCGACGCGTTTCCTTGCCCTGATTTTTTCCGTTTTCCCGCATTATCGAGACGGAAAACTTGAAGATGCTGCCGGGTGTTGGAATTAAGTCAACTCAATGTCGCTTAAATATCCGCTTTTGAAAGAGAGAAGCAGATAAGGGAGATGGAGCACAACAGCAGAAATCTGAGGAAAAAAAAATGTGATGCCATTTATTTTAATTTGCGAGTCAAAATGTCGGGACTTAAAGTGAGCAATGGAGTGCGGCCGAAATGCGCCACAAGCTGGGCAGGACACAGGCGGAGATTGAAAGAGAAATGGCCAAAAGGCAGCCGCAATGACGCAATTGCGGGGCAGAACTCCCATTTGGCCGGTTTAAGGGTCAAACAATTTAATTGACTGACTTAGACTCGATACAAAAATGGGTACAAAAATCATCATAAATTGGCCAATTTTATTTAGGTAACAAAAACTTCTCTAAACCTAATCAGGGAAAATCGTTCGCCGAGTTGTTCAAAATCCTAACATGCAGATAAATAACTTCGAATGCCAAAAGGGATCATCGCAAATGGATCCCTTGGGGCGAGTAGAATACGTAAGATATGGCCATAAAACTAAATTGATGTCTAGAAGTATATTCACAGCCAAAGGTCAAGCGAATGAGAGGAGCATAAAATCATAAAAGGTATTATGCTTACTTAGCTTTATTTAACTTTGAAGCATACGGGATTCTTCATAAAGTGCATTACTCCACAGACATTTTAAATAAAAAAGTTATTTAAATATTGCACAAGACTTAAGACCTGCTTATTTTTACACGTGGCTAGGTGGGTCGAAACCCTGAATATCTTTACTCTTTTCCTTCGACCACTTTAAAGCATTCACCTGGTGAACCCGACGACGCCAGCATTACATCAATGTGTGGGTGGAAATGGGATGAGATGGGTCGAGGTGGAGTCGTCGTCATCAGTCTGAAAGTTCTCGCTGGGCTACTTTTGGTATGTTGAGTAATGTGAGTGCTTCCGCTTCCGCCTGTCTCGGGTCCGTGTCTGTGTGTGTGTGTGTGTGGACCACTTCCTGCTGCCTTCATTTTCTCTTTGCCATTTTTCGCTGCGTTTTTCTTTTATTTCACAAAAAAATTTCAAAATACTTAATACTCAATTTGGCCCACAGACCCACAGCAAATATGTATGTACCATCACATAGTACAAGTGGCGGGAACTGGATGCTGAGGTGGAGGTGGAGCACATGTGTGCTGTGCTAACTGCTCACCACTTGGCCGCATTTCCTTCCCGGCTCTGTCTGCGCGGCAACTGCTGGATAAAAGCATCTTTGGCGGGCTGAATAACTTGTTGGATCCCCGGGTACTGTAGCAAACACTTGCCGACCAAATGGTGCTTGAATGTATTTCACTTTGATTTGCTTTTATTTTTAAAGAAATCCATTCGACGCTGCTTGTGCGGTCTGTGCTTGGCATAAATCTGCAGGGATACGGGCATCCTTTTCGAATGGGCTGAAGGACCCAGAGCTCAGGACTCAGAACTCGAGGCTTTTATGCGCGGCACTTAACCGCTTAATTACTCATTATGTACGGGCTTATCCAGCCGTTTAATCAGTCAGTCACTCAGTGCAAGCGAAAGGTAGCGGCGCAGTTTAATGAATAATTGAGCCAAGCGGCAATAAAACATTTATTAACAATCTCGGCTCACAGTCAGGCTGCCCTCGAGTGCAATTTAACATTGATTCCGGGCGGCCGTCGTAAACAAATATGGAAAATTTAAGGGCATATTTCAACGAGTATAAACATTTTCCTATCATAAACAGAGGCACCGAACACGCTCCGTGATCCATGCATTGAAGAGCTGGGAGCTGGTTGTAAAATAATGAAACGTTTCAGCTGTTAAACGCTTCAGTGGTAAGCGATGCGTGCCATCGACCTACTTTGCACAATGTAAACATTTTATTTAAAACCACTGAAAACCTTTAGACCAGAAGACTCTCAGGAAGTTAACCCTTTTTCGTATTTAAATTACCTTTGTAACTGAAATTGGATTTTAAAGAGGATTTGCAATTTTATGGTCATAAAATCCTATTAATGACTTGAATATGTAAGAGATACCATGATTTCAGAAATTAAAGAAAAAAAAACATAGCTAAATAGCAACCATTAGCAGTAAGGCAATGATAATGATTTTGGCGTGAAAAACCATTGATTCAAGGTTCCTTAAGCTACCTCTCAAGCCCACCCCTGATGGCCCAATCACTAATTTGACCAAATTAATCATGGCTAGGACGCAACCTGCTCAACGGTTGACATTTCGAACCTCCACACAAATCGTGTGACCTTCGAGGTGGCCACATCCCTGTTACCTTGCTACCCTATTTGTCAGAATCGGCGACTCACCGTGACCTCCTCCGTGACACGTGAGATATGCCCGAAAAAAGAGGGCAAATCGAAGTGACACCCGTAACAGGTTCGACGTGATGTCAACAAAAGCCAAGAAGCAATATCAACCTAAGCGAAAACTCCTTGACTCTCACACACGTACTGCATGCGGGCGAACTTTCATTAGTAAAAACGTCAAAGTTCGTGAAGAAGCAAGCCGAGCACTCGCTCACGGACACGTCCTGCAGAGGACCCCAGCGCCCAAGGCTGCGTTGGGGTTCCACGGGGTTAATAGAAAACCGTAGTTGGGGGGCCGAAAGTATTGTAATTGCATTTGCATATGACATTCCCCGTTAAAGAATTCTTCGAAAGCGCATGAAATGCAATTGCAGCTTTTGGCAAACGTAAAAATTTCTGAAAAAACAGATCGCTCTAGATATTAGCAACTACGAATATCTCTCTATTTATCTGACCGCCCACGGCCCTGTCCGAAGTTGGCTTATTGCGTTTGGCCGTGCAACAAAGTTAAGTTAATAAAATGATTTTAAACTTTTGCTGCCATGGATACGACACTTTCTATTATGCATTAGGGCAACAAAATTGTTTTCAACCTTTTGCCTCCGTTCCTTTTTATGTTCCTTTTTTTCTGCTTACAACTTGTCCATGATGCAACTTTCAGTTCGTGGGGAAAAACAGAGCGGGTCCAGACCCAGAGTGGCGTTGGGAGAAAGGGTCGTGGGCCGGGCCAAGACAGATACCGTTGCTGACAGCTGCTTAAGTGCGAAATTCGATTTCGCATTCAAGGGCGTTGTCCACTTCAAGCTTTCGCTTTTGCATTCTCCTCGCCTTTGTCTTTGCAGAACCGAGAGGAAAATTATTTAAGCTTGTAATGAACCAAACACCAAAGCTGAAGCGAAAGAAAAACTCAGGCCATGAAATTTATAGCAAACAACAAGGACACAGAAAAAATGCAGGCAAAGTCCGGGGCACTTGCAAAAAATTGTGATCTCAATTGAAATGTTTTCAAATATTTAAACTTCGCAAGGTATAGAAAAAAATGCAGGCAGAGTTGTAATAACTTGGAAAAAATGCTTTTATCTGCTAAATCTTTTTTAAATATTTAAACTTTACATTACACAGCACATTAATTTTACTTATTTTAGGACCTAAACAGTAATTTTTTACATGTTAAATACGTTTTAATGATTAATTCTATTCGTATTCAATATTTCAATTGAAATCTTATTAATTAAAGAATGCATGTCTTATAACCTTACTTATTTTTAATAAAAGTTGAAATATTCTAATTTATTCCACCACTTTATATTCTAATTACTCATTATTATTCTCTCCTCCGCTTATTTACTATTATTTACAGTGTCGACGCCGCAAAAAAGATTGAAAGCAGCAAACTAAGTCCATTTGAAAAAGAGATAAAACTAAAACTGTGAAAAAAACGAATGGTATTTTATGGAAAAACTTTGCTTTTGGGCGCAAAGCAGGAGACTCCATTTGGGCCATTTGAATAGTGCGCTTACAAAAATTGGTGAATAGCTTAAATGCCACTTGAATGCGCCAGGGCCGCCATCGTTTTCGCTAATTGAATGTTAATTAATAAAATGCAAAATGTGTGCTCCAAAAAGGGGGAATAATGAGTGGATAAAGCCAAAGTGGGATACTTGTTGACTGAATGGCCATTTACAGAGTCCGCGGGCGGTGGATTTTGCATGGAGGAGCCTAGCGAGTGCTGCGGAGCGATAAAGTTTTAATTTCCATTTGATGACTGTTAGTGAAGCGGTGGAAAAATATTTTTTCTATATTTAATTCCTTTTTTTTCGTTCTGAATGTGTGCTTGTAAAATATGTTTTAATTAAAGGCAAAGTTCTATGCTTTTTTTCTCACTCTCGGCCTTTTGTGCGCTGATTGCCCCAAAGCCGGACAAAATCAGAACGACAAACCAACAAATATAAATTTGTTGAGTAAAAACCGAAAAATTCCCCAAAGTGCAGTTCATCGGGGGGCGATGGCAATGGCATATGCATGAAAAACGCTGCCAAAGTACCAATTCCACTCACTCACAACTTTCAATCCCTCCCGGCTGGTGCTATGTTCCTGGCAGATGAGCCAAAGTAACGCAGAAATTCCCCAATGCTCGGAACTACAAATAGATATTTAATTTTTTGCCATTTCATACGGAGAGTGGTCCCAGCCGGGGGCGCCAGTGGGGGTGGCTGGCCTTCTGTTTTCGTTGCAGTTCGGCTTTGGTGCCACACAAATGACCCAGAAATTTCGTTAAGCGACAAACAAACAGGAATTAATTTCGTGTTTCTGCAGCCAAAGTTTGTCCCTGCAAAAATATGACAAATTGTTGACAACAATTTAGACCCACATTGGCCTCAGTCAATCAAATTTAAAGATCACACTTAACTTTTAAAATAAGTGCTTGATTTAGATGAAATGTTTATAATTTTTTATTTGCAATCTTGTTTCTCCTTGTGGAGTCTTCTGGGTTTTTAAATGTTTTTTTTATATTCCAAATCAGAAGGCTGTGAAAAAACACTAACGGTTGCATAAGAGCTTTTCATTTTAGAATCATTCATCACCTTACTCACTTGATTACTTTTACTTTTGGCCTTTTAATCCGTTCTGTTTCCGGTTCAACTTTCGCTTTCCACCATGCAGAAGTCCGTAACTTACTCAAGCCATTTGAAACTAGCCAAAATATGCTTCTCCAATTGCTGTTCCAATACTCCCTTGCAGTCCATCACGATAAGATCATATGGCGACTCCAATAGCAGCGGGGAATCGGGCATAAAGGCCGAACTGGCCAAGAAGATACCCGAAATGCGAGAATGGTTTCTGAACACAAAGAATCTCCACGGAAATAAGACGATCGCACAGGTCACCATCAACAGCGTGATAGGTGGCATGCGGGGTCTGCCACTCCTTATATGCGATACCTCCAGGTTGGTTTAGTTTGTAGTTTATGGAACTACCACAAATATTCCTAATGTTGTCTCAGCCTGGACAAGGATACGGGTATCTCCTACCGCGGCTATCCGCTCAAGGATGTCTGCGAACAGCTGCCACGCGTAGTGGAGGGCTCGAAGGAGGGCACGCCCGAGGGTTGCTTCTTCCTTCTGACCACGGGAAGGCTTCCCACAAAGGAGGAGGCGGAAGAGGTGACCAAGGAGTGGATTAAGCGGAGCAAAGTACCAAGTTACTGCCTGAAGGTATTGGACTCTATGGACAAGAAGATTCATCCGATGGCGCAGTTTAGCGCAGCAATTGCCTGCCTCGATCCGGAAAGCAAATTCGTCGAAGCTTACAATAAAGGCGCCAAGCGACAAGACTACTGGAAGTACATCTACGAGGACGCAATGAACCTGTGCGCCTGTCTGCCCACTGTGGCATCTGTCATCTACCAGAACGTATTCAAGGACGGTAAGGGAACACGCGAGACCGACAAGGAGCAAGACTGGTCCGGGAACTACGCCCGCATGCTGGGAATCGATCACAAAGACTTTCCCGATCTGATGCGCCTCTATTTGGTCATACATGCGGATCACGAGAGTGGCAACGTCTCGGCCCACGCCTCCCACTTGGTGGGATCGGCTCTAAGCAATCCCTATCTATGCTTCTCGGCTGGCATGTGTGGTCTGGCTGGCATCCTTCACGGACTGGCCAACCAGGAAGTGCTTGTCTGGCTAACCAAACTAAGAAAGGACATCGGGGATGAGCCCACGGATGATCAGCTAAGAAAGTTTATCGACGACACACTCAAGAGCGGCCGGGTATTATTAATTAGTATATAGATTTCCATATATCTTGGGAATTAATCGTCTTATTCGCAGGTTATTCCTGGCTATGGGCACGCCGTTCTGCGAGTCACCGATCCCCGATTTACCCTGCAGAACGATTTCGCCATGAAGCACTGCAAAGACGATCCCGGCGTTAAGCTGGTGACCCGCCTATGGAAGATCGTGCCAGAGGTCTTAGGGAAGCTAGGGAAGGTGGCCAATCCCTACCCGAATGTGGATGCTCACTCGGGCGTCCTGCTGCAGCACTATTCCTTCAATGAAATGCAGTACTACACGGTACTGTTTGGCGTGTCCCGGGCATTGGGTGTGCTCTCGCAGCTGATCTGGGCCCGGGCCCTGGGGGCACCCATCGAAAGGCCCAAGTCCATCTCCTCTTTAGAACTTTGTAAGGCAATCCATAAAGAAGAGAAAAAGAGTAATAAGAAATGACAGGTGAATCTGACTCACAGAACAAAGACATTGTAAGTTCAGCCGTGATATACTGCAAAGTTCCCAGTATTTTTGTAACATCTACACTCTGAACAAAATCGTCCCAGAATAATAGAAAAATCCTTTCCTTAAATTTGTTAATATTATTTTTATTTATTTGAAATTCTCATCTTAAAAGAAATGAATATCCTGAGTGTGTGATGAACTCCGGAGAGTGAGAATACCATTTTTATGTGGCATTAACATATAGATGCGTGTGGCTGGCATGTGGTAATTGCCTTGGCTGACTGACATTTGCCGGCTCGTGTCTGAGTCGCTTTGATAAGCGCTTGGTTGGAACCCCAAGAGAGTATTAATTATGGCGTAAGCAGATATAAATCGCATTTCTATAGCTTTGATGTTGTCGCTCAGCAGAAACGTGTCTTGTTTCCATTTCCCCGGCCGCCAAAAGGGTCTCCAGCGAGCCCACGATCAAGTGTATCATAAATCAGTCGCGTAATCCAAGTGCCTCGCAATTAAAATTATTAATTAAGGCTTCCCTAGCTTATGTTACACTTTGGCGAAGGCTTCAATGGAGCTTCAATGGAGTACTCAATAGTTTGCCACGTGAAAGCTGTAAATTGATTTTGGGCGAGCATACAGCATCAGCCAAACGTATCAATCTGGGCAAATCAACAATATTAATGTGAGCTTGGTATTCCCCCGCCACGAATTTCGCCGGGAGATACTCGTGATTATTGTAATTTCTATAAAAGCATTCCATCAACTGATTGATTTCTGTGTTCAAGCTTTTTCTCCCTTGTTTGGCTTTGGCTTCTCGCACTCTCATTCCGATTGTATTCCCCAGTTTTTGTTTCATAGGCTTGAGCCGTTATTTCAATAAGTGATATTTTATTGTTATTTTTATTATTCAACCTCTTCTTGGTCCTTGGGGCCGGTTAAGCTGGGTCCCCAGTTTCCACTCACTTGAATTTTAATTTTTTCAATATACTGCACTATACATATTCGCCCCACATAACAATTGACCTAGTGAGGGAGATCCAGTAATGAAAAACTAGGGGCAAAGCTAAGAGGGAAGTGGAAATACGTTACAGGGGGAATACTTTTATATATTTTCACATATGAAAAGTAAGATAATAATCATATATTAGGAAACTTACTACAATTTAATAACTTAAATTAACCTTTTAAATAACTTAAAAAGGCAATCGAATCTTCATATTACAGCTGCTGCTCACTCACATGAATCAATTTCCCAATTTATTTTATGAGTATAGTAATGCGATCATGAACTTTTTTCCCCTGGTTCTTAACTTATTATTAATTGCTTGGAGAGCATGAGAGGTTTCCGATGAAAGTGGAGGCGGGAGAGAATGTAAATGATAAAAGTTGAAATATGTTTACACAAGTTGGAGCCAAAAATAAGCTGCAAAACGTTTTAATAAAAGTATTTACTATTTTCCCGCACAGTTATTTTATTGTTGAGGGAAATCAGAAAAAACTTTTTTATTGCAATTCACTGCGCTGCTTCCCCAGCATGTGAGTATTTGAGAGCTTTTTTTTTCCTTTTTTTGTATATTTTTTCAAACATAATTTGAAATTGTTTGGGGCGGGCGAAATGCAGAGGCACGCTCTTGCCTCCTCGGATCCTGCTTCTGCGGCCTTGGCTGCCGGAAAGGGAAAGCGAGGCACACACACAAATTTACCCACTTGAGCACGCACACCCCTAGCCTGGTGGGTGGTGTGTGTCAGCGTGAGAGTGCGAATAAAACACATCCGCATCAACCCGGTTCCTGTCCATGTGGCCGCTACTGTCCCGCCTCTTAACCAGACCACAAAAAAAAAAAGGAAAATAAATCACAAAAAAGATTGAAATATAAAAGCAACGACTTTAAAGTACCTAGTATTAGAATCTGTATTTTAGAAATGGGTTTTCAATTAGTAATAATAAATATTTCGTATACCCAAAACAATATTTTTTAAATAAAAGTTATGAATATGTATTCCTGGGGAATATATTTTTAAATAGTAATTATTATAAGTTAAGAATTCAGTAAACACAAAAAATATTATAGTTCTTCCTGAATAATATCAAGTTCTACTTGTTTTTAAAGTTTACTACTTTCCAGAGCTTAATATACCCTTTAGTTTACACTGCCGGGCATAATAACAATAGATGTTTTCAAGGGTGTGCGTGTGTGGCAGCAGTCATATAGAATGTTCGCACATATGCCAAGCTGCTTTCAGCCATTTGCTGCAATATTAAAACAAAAGTAATGTGAAAGTGCTTTCCAGCCACCCACAACGTCCGCTCGCTGGGAGGAAAGCAAAACCGTAGATTAAAAATTGTGCAAAATTGTGTCTGGCATGCAACTATGTGGGGATATTTTAAAACTGACCAAGCTATGGCACTGGCCCCGCCCCACTAGAAACGGAGTTCAATGGGTGTAATGACTGAGCAAAATATTGCATTAAAGATTTCCTGAAATCGAGCAGAAACCATAAGGTATTTTATTATTACTAGGAAATTTTTAAGCTGAGTTTTTATAAGGCGAACTAAAAAGAGCTTTAATATATGTATAAGAAGAGGCAAAACAAATCAGTTTGAAAACTATGGGGTTTCTTTTAACACTTAAGAAAAGTCCCTGAGTAATTATTAAGTTGGTAAATAGTCAAAATTATTTAATACTGCTTTATTATTTGTATTTTAACTTACTTTTATAAATTCACCAGAAGCCACTTGAGTGCCTGCTGTGAATTTTGGCTTGGGGCTTGTCTTTCCGCTCTTGTTTCATTAACTTCCGGGCAAAGTTGAAGAAGTCAGCTTGAGTGACTGCTCCTTATTTCCCGGAGGAGCTTCTTTTTGAGCCCCATATCTCCGTAATCACTTTCATTGTCAGAGAGCACATACGGGGACTCACAGTTTGCGGGATGTGAATTTTTGCCTTGGCCAGAAAGGACGCGGAGTGGGGAATGCAATAACTTCCTTATAGACCGAAAACTTTATGGCTGCGACAGCAGCTGCACTCGAGTCGCTATCAAACCCCAGTTTGCAGTCCCTCCGGCCTTGGGATGTTATTGTATTATAATGGTCTCTGGCGCGGACCGAGGCTGCTGCGGGATCTGCGTATGTCCTATTTTTTAAGATATGCAAAATAAGTTGCAGTCGCTGCCGACGAAAGCAACTCGCAGGCAAACACATCAGACATTGTGGAAAATAACTATAGACTAAGGAGTGTGTGTACGAGAATATATATGTTTGTGTTTGGCAGAGTGAAAAGTTTTCCGGGAACGCAGGAAAATTACAGTTCTTCCTCTCTAAACAAAGACTGGCCCAAGGAGGACAAGGACAAAGCCACTGACTGAGTGGCAGTAACTGTTGGCTTCCATTTGACAGTTTCCAGGAAGTTTTTACGTCCGCCTGATACTCAAATAAATTGCACAATGTCTTTCTCTAACAGATCTCTTTTCCACTTTTAAATATATATATGTGTAGCTAATGACTTACATGATTTACTGATGTCCTGGTATGCGGCTCAAATTAAACGAGGATAATTGAAAAGCCCATTTGATTATTTATGGAACATGTGCCATGGTTAGTTGTACCATTTAATTGTTTAATTAGTCCAATATGCCTTTCGTATTCATTGGCCCATCAAATGCAATGAACACGTGTTGAATGAAATCTGTTTTAATTACAGGTTAATTAAAACAATGCATTCTACATCCAGTTGTTCAGATAAATGCCCGTTAATATTTGTATATTTCAGGCTAATGAGAATTGATTCGCTGGTCTCCAAAATTGTCCGGAATTAATGTTTATTTAATGCTTCGAAATGTGTGTCATATCTTCTACAAATAATATTTTCCCCATTTAAAGTGAACCGATTTATATACCGCTTAGAATGTTTGATATGGAAAAATATTCATCTAAACAGTTTTAAGTGCTCTTCAAACATAGCTTGATTCTTTACTCTAACATTTTTCTGTTTTTTCGCGTCGCGCATTTTTCTACATTTTCTCTTTCTCTCTAACGTTCACTATTTCATTTTCCAGTCGAAGAAATATTCGCACATAGTTTTACTTGGTGGAATGTGCTAAGAGTGCCGGCAGGTAAAAATAATTGCGATTATATTCGCCATTTTTCCGCTCAGCAACGCAGGGCAAACACACCCTGGGAAGGGAAGATGACTCTACGGGGAGGATGGGCTGTAAAAGAATATCTTCTGTTCCGGACAGACATAAGATGGAGTGAATACCTCCTGCTGTGGGTTGTTTTGACGGTGGGTTCCCCACCAACTCGCTTTGTGCGATTTGTTTTCAGTTTATTTGACCGTCCCTCGCAACGTGAAATGCGAAACTCCCAGGGTTATTTAAACTCCTTTTTCCAATTTTTTGGTTACTATTCAAGTTTAATTAGCCCAAGAATTTTATTAAAGTTCAAATCTTTAGAAATTAATATCAAAAAAGCTGTTTTACAGTTATTGAACCAGTGCACAGCCTGTTATACATAGTGTGAGCAATTACAAGTCAACTTAAATGCAACTGCCAAGAGCAATGCATAAATGACGCATTGAAAAAGGGAAAATACACTTAGAACTTACTTATAAGACATGAAACAAGACTCAATTTTTTAAATATTAAGTTTAAAAGTTGTAAAGACCTTCGTTAAATCAATTCCTTTGTAGAACAACACTACAGTGATCTTTTTTAAAGTATCGAAAGGTTAGTTTAATTAAAAAATGTGTTTTCCCTGTGTATGATTGATTACCGCATACAGATTGCTGCTCAATTGAGTTGATGGCTGATGAAGGGTCCTCTGACAGATTGAGAGGCAATAAATAGGTGCCCGCCTGATGTGAGGCACATGTGGCGTATGCGTAATGTGAGAGGCAGTTTGAAAGCCATAAGGTTTCCTTCGGTTTCAATCGGTGCTCTCCACTTTCATAGCCATAGGCACTCACTGTGATTACACTTGTGCCTTAATTACGAGTTGGAAAAGTTTGCCGCATTGTTTGCAATTTGGTATCCCATTTTTGTCATCGTCATCATCAACGTCATCAGCATCTGCTTCATTAGCATCGTTCCCAGCTGGCCGAGCTCTGTTCTATTGTTCGTTGAATTAGGTTTTGGTGAATGGACTGCAGTTGTCGCTTATCCTTATCTGCGTGTCCTCTTTATTATCATCGCAGGTCCAAGGTGTCCTCGGTGCCTGCTGTGGGCCTTTGTTTGCGCGGAGAAGTCAAATGGCGAGTTGTGCTTTCCACTCGGCTTGGTCTGGCCGGCGCTCAGATAAGATATGCCAGGATACGACAGGATATGCGAGAACCTTAAGGCGAAAGGCGGGAGCCTTTAAGAAACTGCACTCGCTTTAATTAGTGATTACACATTTGCGGCACGTGCTGCTGGGCCTTTTCTCGGCTGCGACTCGACTTAATTAATTTATTATTGTTCTGGCATTCGTTTGGTAACAAATTTTGACACAATACAACTGTCGGCGCCCAATAAATTCCGCTCGGCACTGACCTCCTGTTGTGTTCCAGTCGGGCATTCATTAATAATTCAGCTCATACAAAACTAAGCCAAACTGCTGAATTGAGTAACCGAAACTGGATAAACTAAGTTCATCTTACTACATCAAGAGGAGGAGCAGGGATAGCAGCATCTGTTTCTATGAAGCTTGGCCCTGAACTCCTCCATTTCGATGTCGTGGGGCTCCTCCCAGCCGAAAATCAATACATTTCGCACTCGTGTGATATATCTTCAGCTATTTGTTTCAATTTGTCAATCAAGATGACACACAGCCGGCCTGGAAAACAAAGCGAAAATTGAAATTAAAAACATTCAGACAGCACTGATCAAGAAAAATGTCCCGCCGAGTTTGAGGAAAATTTCAGCTGACTTTTGACTCTAAATGTAAATATTCTTTTCAAATAATCCCAAGCTTTGTGGTGTGGTTTTGCAATGTTTATAAATGCGTTTAAGCTGGCTTTGTTTGCGGCCAAGTTCGATGAACTTGGCTTTGTTTATGTTGAGAAAAGCCTCGGTGCATACTTTTGTGGGCCAGTGGAATTGGCATTGGATTTGTGGTTGCATTTATTTGAGCGAAAATATTTAAAATCGGTTTAAGAGAGTTGTAGAATTTCGTGCTTGAATACTTTATTGAGTCACTTAAAGCTTAAATTAGGTTTTGGTTGCATTTAAAACGTTTGTTTAACTAAAACTGAGTTAAAGGAAAGTCAATAAAATATCAATTTTAGGTGAACTTTCAATATATTCCAGCACCTTAATAGCCCACAGCTTTGTTCACCAGCTTAGCATATTTTTGCTGCGAAACTCATTTAATTATCCTGCTCAATTTGATGGGTTTTAATTACAAATTATAGCTGCTGGCGCGTGAAGCGAACATGTGGGTACCGACATTAACTAAATATAATTTCTGTAGGGAAATAAGCGTCTGGCTGACCTTCACTAAGCACTTTTACCGCTTTAGTTGTAAGCTTTCCTACGCTCTAATTGCATTTTGCTCGCTGAGCAAACACTGCTGGAACATTCGCATGTGTACATATTCACAGTCGGACTGTCATGTGCCCGTCAACACACAGTCCGACTTGCACACACATATCTCGCACTCAACTATTTGAACAGAGACTGAAATGCGCATAAAAACTTTTACAATAAATCAGAAAATTTGTAAAACATTACACACACACACACACACACCAATGTTTCTCACCCATATGCAATTTTGTACAATTGTTCAGCGACGAATGGAAATTTGTTTACCAAGCTGTTGATGCTGCAGGCTGTGCTGTTTCATCTGTCGCTTACATTATTTTGCCAAAGTAATTTGCAAAATTTTTGGTGCAGCTAACTCCTGGGGGGTGCAGATCCCCATGAGGCTGGCAATTGTGGGAGTCTTGTACTATTTCCAAGGACGATTATTTAATTATTATTATTTCCTAGTTGCCAGTTCATCAATGTACTCACATTTTGCAAAATACAAAAGACTTTGTGTGAACTCAACTATGGTATGAACGACACGACACAAGTCAGCGCCTTTCAACAGTGGGTAAAATTGAATTTTGGAGTGTATATATATTTAGGTAAAGATACTTATAAAATAATGATATTAATATAGAGCCCACATATTGGTTATCCCTTTTGACTAGGAACTAGGAGAGTTAAAGCCCATAATCTTATATTTACGTTTATTTGTAATACCAAATAGCTGCGAAGAATGAGAAAAAAAGCTTCATTATTTTCTTCTAGTCCTATTAAATTTCTATCCACTGTTACCACGGAAGCCAAGTTCATTGTTGGCTGGTGGGAGCAATCAAAGTCCGTGACGAATGAACGATTTAACGATTATGGCGATAAAGAGATTTATCGGCGAACAAATCAACTGAAGCAATACAAAAACACACACCAACACACATACCCCAACAGAACATGCCCACCCCAGGATCATTGGCTTCCTGCGGAAGATGTTGCGCAGCAGGACTCGCGTGTGTTTTATTGAGCACTTGACTGCACTCGCTTATGGGAGCGATTAAAATCGATTCAATCCATTCCCGGCATAAATCAGCAAGCCGAAATCTCTGGCCCCACCCCCTTGTATTCTGCTTGCGAAGGTCAAGACAGCACCTCAACGTGATGGATGGGAAGATACACGCATTACATTTCTATCTATGAGTATCCATTGGGTGACAGTTTGCATTTGGGTACCGATGATGGACCGGGGAATTGCCATTCATCATGTGCCCTCACAATGACAGTGGATAAGGGAAAAAATATTGTTTGCCAACTGGCATTCTGATCGAGCGATGAAAAGCCTTTTAAATGCAAATGTTTTATTTATATTGCAGCAAATGAAACGAAGAAAAACGTGTTATTGATTTTCCCTATTGTTGGGCTTGCTTGAAACAACAAAAAGCAAACAAAGAGCTGCCAAAAGCAGCTACGAAGGAATACAATAAAAAATGTTTACTTGCCACACAAACATTTGCATTGAGGTTTTAATATATATTCACCAAAACGATAACAAGCACTTACTATTTTTTGAAACAACTTGTGGAATCTACTTTTATTGAAACGCAAAAGGAATCTTTGTGTAGTTCTGGTAAATTAGATTGAATAAGGATGCACAACACAATGCAACTCGAACGAACGCTGCACAGTTTCCTCAGCTTTAAGCCAAGGTTTATTTTCCGCCCATTTATTGCAGTCTCTTCAACTGGTTTTCTCTACGGTCGCTTCAGGGAAATATGATTATGACCAGACTAATGGAAAATTTCCCCGCTTGTTGCATTCTATTCAGCTTCAGTCGCATTCCCAGCTTTAACTCCTCTTCGGCGCTGCGCTCTGGTCGCGTCCGTCCATAAATATTCATGCGACCTAATCGGTTTATGACTGGCATAATCGCCAGCACTTTGCACGTCTTTTGGTCATGAAGTTGCATTTACTCTTTTCCCACAGACCACTTTTCCCATTTTTTTTTTCTCCAGTGAGGTCCTGACTGACATATGTCCAATATGGGAATATGGGTTAATCTGGAAGACACAGGGGGCAAGATTACCCGATGGCATATGTTGTGCTTCCTGTGGCATATGTGGAAAAGATCTCATTTGGTCGACTGCAAACTCATTAACATCCTTTTTTTCAATTATCTTTCATTAAGTGTAGTTCTTGCTTAAATTTCTTTGGCTTTAAAAGTCTGCGTAACTGTTGTAGAACTTTTTATATTCTCTACAATATATACATTTTCTTTTATTTCATTTCGTAAAACATATTCATTGAAATGTGTTACAATTGTTAGTAATTTCTTAAAATCCGTATACGTAATATTTATATTCACTTGTATTCCACCTAGGCGAATGCGTAATTTTTTTTGTTTAAATCGGCAAATGAATTTTTCACCATTTTTGTGGCTTATGCCCAGCAATTGCTATTTCTCCTCTGAAACTTCCAAGGCTGCACAACTTCTTGGGATGTGGCTCACGCAATTTCGAATCTCGTACCTCGATCGCAATGAAAAATATTCAATAAAAATGGAATACGGGTTACATATGGCCCCGGCCAAATGTCAACAAACGAAAAATGCGTGTATTTACGCGACATATTTACGGCGTTTTAAATGAAAGCACGTGTTTAGGAAGGCAAGTAACGCTCTCGACGCTCCCGGCACTGCTGATGCCTCAAATATCGCACCTAAAAAGCACTGCCAAAGTGGCAGGACCATCAGCATCATCCTCATCCTCATCCGGGGCAAGCAACCTGAAACGAGACCGTAAAATGGCGAGCGCAGGCAATAAAAACTAGAACAACTGGGGGGCAGGAAGGCGGCGGAAGGAGGTCTAAACGCGGGCAGGTGGAGCGCATTACTTTGAAAGTACATTGAGCTTGAAAATGACTTTGTAAATGGCGCTCGACAAATATTTTATTACCAGGGGAACAGCAACAATTTACTTTGTTCCCCGTACCCCCCCTAGTCAAGGCCCTGTGCTGGAGTGTTGCCGCTACTTTTCCGCTCTCCCGCGGCTTCTTTGCCTTTAAGTTTCCCCTTAATTTTGGTTTAAACAATTATGTTTGCCTCTTCACGTTTCACTATTCCTGCAATAAAAATATTTGCATAGCAAAGTTAAGCGGGAAAAATTTCTGTTTGAAATTGGATTTTTCAGAGTTTGCCTTTAGAAATCAAAGGTATTTTTAATAATAGGAGTTACATAAAGGTAAGCAAAGTATGAATTTGGATTTAAATAAGTCTTAAGGTAGTTGAAACAAAAATTTTTATTTTATGCCTGGACTAGGTTCTAAGTTGTTGCTTTATATAGGAAATCCCACGTTTTATCTCACCAAATGGACGTTAAAAATGCAATTAAGCATCGGTTGACAGTTCAACGTAAACAGCATGCATAAATCAAAGGATAATAAATTCGATTTATAATCTCCTATGCAGCTTTATTATCGATGACAACGAAAATCCCATTTAATTCCAGCTTTATTGGCCAAAATTTGTTGTTTAGAGCAGCGCCTGCTGCGAGAATTTCATTAAAAATTATCAAGTTAATTTAACAATTTTGTGTGAGTTTCGCTTCCTCTGCGGGAGAGGAAATGGTGGAAGCGTAGGAAGTGCTCCTCCACCGGGCGGACCAGTGAGGCCCCGGGGCCAAGTGCTTGGGCGGTGTTGGCGGGGGGTGAGTTATGGAATGTTGCCAAAATGCCAGGGGGTTAGACCTGCGGTTGCGGTTTGTCCTGTGTCCTGTGCTGCGCTGGTCCTGCTATGTTCCTGGCTTTTGAGTTATCCTTTTCGCGGTTACCTTTTCTCGCTCGCCATTGTTTTAGTCGGTCCATTGTTTTGTGTCCTGCGGATCGCAGGAGGCGTAGCCAGGAGTTTGGGTTCCTCCTTTAGCCCGGCCATTGTTGTCGAGGCCGGGCTGGACGGGACATTTTTGTCCGTCCCGCGGCCTGTTTGCACTTGTTGGAGTGTTGACTTTGACGTGGTCAATGCCAGGGTGCCGAAACAGCTTCATTACCGCGCCGTTCCCAGTTGATTACAATTCGCGAAATTAACGCCCATGTTGAGATTGCTCCTTAATGCTCATCCTCCGCCAAGTAGATAGTCCTCCGCCCATCGGACTCGCCGCGACTCATCCGCGGCGCGGCGCTCGTAGTTTGCATTAATTTCGCGTTAATTTTACGCGATAATCGTATTTCTTGGCATAATAGTCTGCGACCGGCCCCTGGGCGGGGGCTTCCATATTGCTTTAATGGCGGCTAAAATGCTCTTAATGGCGTCTATTCCAGATTTTATTTATGCACTCCAAAATCACATTGAAGTCGTGCCGGCATCTCTGGTTTCTCGGACTCAGATTCAAGTAAAATTTGTGGAATAAATTCCATAACGGTGGCAAGCTTTGAATTTCAATGCCCGAAATATATCTGGCTAATTTTACACTCTGTGAAATTACATTTATGGGAAACAAAGGCATCGGGATGAAAGCTAACTGCTTTATTTTATAGCTTGGGTGTA
>JAEIIL010017228.1:0-40772 GCA_018905715.1 Drosophila lini
TTTTAAACAGAAGTTTGCAACGCAACAAGATTTATTGAACTTTAATTAATAATTAATAATATGTAATATTAACATGATTGATAAAATTAATATAAATTTTTAAGTATAGTAGAAGAGCCTAACTAAAATATAATAACATATTCTTGATCAACATCGCTAGGCAAGTCGATCTAGTCTGTTAGTTTCTATGCAATAAGGTGCCTTTAACAAAAGCTGGTAGTTCAGTAGCTCTATTTTATTTATTTGGAATTATTTAATTTATTTATTTTTTTTTACTATTCCCATGTCATTGAACCCATTGAAGGGTATAAGTTCTTCGGCCTTGCCTTTCTAGTGTCCATTTTGTAGGGTGTTACCAAAAGGGGGCGCCACCGAACAAATCGCTGCAGGCAATTATTCCAGACACTGGAATTAGACAAATGTCTATATTGGCGGAAAAAGAAAAATATGCTTAAGCGATTTGCATACCACGGACAACCTGTTGAGACGGGGGGCGAGTCGCCAACGCCCCTAGTTAGTCCCGAAAATCATGTCGAGCCGCTTGTTCTGCGCCGATCCTATGAGATCCGATCCGATCACAATCGATGTTGCGCCGGCTTTTTCGGATGTGTTGCCGCGGCGATCAATTTATTTTTACAGGCTCATTAATCACTGAAGCGTTGAAATCTGCGCCGCCAGATGGCGCTCGACGCGCTCATTAGCGTAATTGCTCTGCCGGCGTCGCGTCGCTGCCGGTTCGCTGTCGGCGTCGCTTTGATTAGCGTGCATTAAATGCTTTCATTTAAATCAAATCGAAACGAAAATTATCTGGGGCCTGTGTGTGTGCGTGCGTGTGTGTGTGAGTGTGTGTGAGAGGGGGAACGTGAGAAACTTTACCATGTAAAGGCGAAACATTTTGCGCTTTGATGCGCACAGACAATTTATTTGTTATTAAATTATTCGGCTTTGGCATGTGACTTGCAGAAAATGGCATTGCCCATTATTATGATTATTACGAGCAGTCGGGTTCGCCACTTCGGTTGCCACCCCATCGATCAAAGCCTTGGACAATCGTCCGTCGAGTGGGGCGTGGGTGGTGGCAGCCGGCACTCGGCAGTCGACTTTCGATGCCTCTCACCTTGACACCCTCTCACCTCTCACATCGCGATAGCCGCATTTATCGATTGAAGAAATGATTCACATTCCAGATAAGACCTCCATTGCCATTGGCTGGAACTTGAATTAAGTTTAAATTCGCTACAAAATTTAACATTTTGTGTTAAGGCATCCTTCTTATTTTATCATTATCTTTCGTCTCGAATGCAATTATATCTACAAACAATAGAAAAGCAATTGTATTTCCCATTATATTGCATTCTTCTAAAGAATGATCATTCCGGATTTCGCAAACAAAGAAGTTGTAGACTCAAAAAAGTTTATAGTAGTTATTGTTAAGCTACGTTGCTTATTGTTTATTTTAATTAAAAATCCAATAAAGCCATAAATCAACAATTTATCATCAAGAGTAATTACTTTCCAATATCATAAATAAACTTATTATTAAACCCTGGATTTGTATTCTTCCAGAATGTCTCCACTGATTCCCTTGGCATCTCTACTAATTTTGGCCAATTTGGTGGCAGCTCGTCCCTATTCATATGGCCCAAGGTCAGAGGCGCCGCCCACCAGGCTGGGCAATCGCATTGTGGTGCAGTCCCCGTCGCTGGACAACCTGTACATGGATTATGTGGTCACCTCAAAGCCGCTGAATCTGCGCAAGTACAACAAGAACGGCAGTAAGACGAAAAAAACGAAAAAGGATTCGAAAATCTATTATATCCCCGTACCCCCACTGCCTTTTCGCCACATACCCGGCATTGGTCTGGACTATCAGCCCATGAAAATCAATCCCATTCTGCCGGAAGCGGAGGCGACACCGCCGCCAACGACCACGCTGCGTCCGACGACATCGAAGCCTGACTGGGACCATCGGAGTCCCAGCAAGGTGCTGCGGGTGCAACACCACAAGGACTACTACTTCAACGGCCGCCCTCACAGGCTGCAGGTGGCCCATGCCGGTCCAAAGTCCCGGCTGACGGCGTCCAACCTGAAGTCCAACTTCTACTATAACAAAAACATTATTTATTAATACATTTAGTATAGTTTAGCGAAAAAATAAAAGAAAAAAACAAATAAAAACCAACAATTACTTTGTTTTGGGTTTTGTAAGCCAATACTTATGAGTTAAGCTGCTTTGGAGAGGGGAAATGGCCAAACCTTTCAACTGGATCGCGTTTCCTATGAGCCGAATTGACAAAACCCCCAAATTGGGTCAAAATCGAGCAAAAGAAATCGAGAGAAGGGGGCGCCAAGAGCTGAAGAGCCATTAACTTTGATGATATCTGCATGGATCATGATATAATATTTAAGCATCATTATTAGAGACGACGGCTTCCGCATCGGTAGCATCGGTAGCTCCAAATCATCTTCACGTGTGGCCCGGCCATCTTTCCAAACCATTTAGTAAAAGTAATTACTGTCACCGTTGTCTCTCCGATGCCCCCCGAGTTGTGCAATAAATAATAATAAATAATAAGGCCATTAAATGTGGTAGATCGAAGTGGGATCATTGGAGCTGCTGAATTTTAGGCAATTAGAAAATTGTTAAGGGGTATGCAAAATATTTGGAAATGCCCAATGAAGCCGGGGAGCCAATTAGATGATGGGAAGCTTTCACCACGTGGAAATCCAGTGCGAATGCATGAGAAAATTAAGATACAGTCAAGCTTAGAGATCTTGGAGAAGGGAAATCATTAAAAATGTGTAAGTCTAAATTATTTTAAGCTGTTCATAATATTTAGTTCAAAATATAATACACAAATAAGATAAGCTCTTAACTTTATTTTCCCACTTAATACATACCTTTTGGGCTCCACTGTACTCGCACGCGAGAAATAAAGGCCAAATGGGCTTTTTGGCCTACAACCCGTTGCCACAACAGGGCGCCTAGCAGCGGCCGTCAAGTTTATTGAACAAATTCGTGGGACCCGCCCCATGGCCATCTTTTCGAGACTGCGTTGTCTCAGCAGGCGGTGCTTAGCTTCAATTTTGAATTACTTTGACTGAAAACAATTGTCCCCCCTCACTCCGCCCTTGATAAGTATATTTTATGGGGCAAGATGAGCGTCGAGGAGCGACCGCCGGCATTTGTGTGCAACGTTCAACTGAACGTGGAGCCCTGCGAGCGGCCCAGGCAGCCACCGGGATGTCCGACACCCATTGACTCACGCAGCACCGAGTCCGAGCAGCAGCAATCGGAGGAGTGCTGCGTGGAGGTGGAGAATGTGACGGTCAAGTTCCGGCTTTCCGAGTCGGACATTGTGGCCCAGGTGTATCCCAACTGCATGACCCTTGCAGAAGTGAAGCAGGACATAGCTCGCAAGTTTGAGGTGGAGCCTGAGATGTTGGTGCTCCTGCAGGATGGCAGTGTACTCTGCGACAGCTTACCCATCAACTCCACTGCCTTGGATGACTTCGGGATCCATGAGTTCCAGCTGGAGCTCAACAGCAATGCTAACGCCAGTCAGACCTCGCTGCCCAAGTTAGACCTGGAAGTCTACTTCGAGTGAGTACTCATTCAAGCCATGCAGGTGGGTTGAAACTACTGCTCTCCTTATACAGCAAGCACCGCCTGGCTGACTTCATCACGGTCCATATTTCCGGCGAGGATACCCAGGACGGGCAGCCGAAAAATGTGGTGGTGGAGATAGAGAATGCGGCTATCGTCAAGCCCTTTTTGTGCGGCTACCGGGATAAGGTTAGCGGAAAGGAGTATCTGGATGCCTTCACCCAGACTGGGCCCTACTTTGATAAGATCAAGTACAGAAAGTACAAATCCAGGGATACGCAGACATGGGAGCCCAAGGAAAAGATTCTGGTAAGGCGGGCTAGCAGTCCCTAAGAGGATTCATAATTGAAATGCATTTCTTTTCCAGAACACGGCTCATGAGCAGTCGGTACAATGCCACCTAGATGGCATCAACATCATGTATGTGTCCGCAGCCAATGATTTCACCATTGTCCCTGGAAAGTACCAGACTTTTGCCCAGAAGGAGCGGGCAGAGCGAAAGCTCGAAAGGATTCTGCTCATTCAGCGCAACTGGCGACGCTGGATCCTTTGGAAATACATCCACAAGCGGGCCGCTGAGTATCGGTGGGTAGTCTTTCGGAGTGTAAAGTGTAGTTTCCTCCGCTGATAAAGAATCCCTTTCCAGTCGCCTGGTGCAGAATCGCGAGCAGGAGGACGAGCGGTACGAAAAGTGCGTGGAGCAGCGCGTGGAACGACACCGGGTGGTCAAGCAGTTCCCCCGCTGCAAGGACGATTTCGATCTGCTCTTCGCGGAGGTGGCGCGCTGGAAGAAGGCCGAGCTGAAGCGGATCACGGCCAACTATGAGGGCCCCGCTCGCATAGCCGAGGTGAATATCCTGCTGGACAAGGAGATTCAGCTGCTGAATGGTGTGGAGCGGCAGCGAAATCTCGTCTACAAGTCCATGGAAGAATTCCGCAACGATCAGCTGCTGAAGGAGATGGGCAAGCCGATTGAGTGGATTGGCTACAAGGACTCAAAGATCCACATGGATCTCTTGAGCACGCAGCGAGTGCGCTTTCTCACAGAGATCTATAAGGATATGCGTAAGCCG
Organism: Drosophila lini; assembly: GCA_018905715.1. Classification (NCBI taxonomy): domain Eukaryota; kingdom Metazoa; phylum Arthropoda; class Insecta; order Diptera; family Drosophilidae; genus Drosophila; species Drosophila lini. Next base: position 4,681 of record JAEIIL010017228.1, read on the forward strand.
CGCAAGAGGGAGGATCGCTTGGATTTCATTCGCCAAGTGATGGCTGTGCTTACAGAGGAGGCGTGTTATCCTAACTTTCCTGAGGTTGGTCCACCTATTTATTTTTTTAATAAGTATAAATCACAACTGTAAACTTCGCAGCTCTTTGACTTATTCGATCGTGAAAAGAATCTGCTGCTGTACGCCAAGTCCAATGATGTGGAAATTCTGCGCAAGCGCCAGAGCATCCTCTTCTTTGACCTGATCAAGTTCCAAAAGGACAAGCCCAAGAAGAGTGAGTACTAAACCAGATCCTTTTGCATATCTAAGCGTTACGTTCCCAGGAACGCCTTCGCGCATGTGCATCGTATGCAAGAAGGTCAAGACTTTTGCCGAATTCGCCATTCGTACACGCCAGAGCCATGTGGATACCTGCAAGCACTGCTATTATCTTAAGGTGGGTTAGGCAGAGTCCTTCTAAATTTATTTAATTTGTATAATGTCCACAAAAAGCTCACTGCTACGGAGAACACTGTGTATCAGTCCATCCTGCGGTGCATTCATCGGGATGAACGCAAACGAAAGTGCGCCACGTCGTTTGCCTTTGTAATGCAGCCGGACGATGTGCGTTACATCATCGACAAGATTTGGCACGGGCACTCGGCCCTCAGCAAATCGGAGAATCTCAGCGAACTAAGGTAGTTTCCGCAAAATCAATACACACCCTTCCTTTGCTTAGATAGAATCCTTCTCCGACAGATTGCCGCGTTGGATCAAGAGTGATGACTGGGCTCCCTGGAACTGCATATGCCTGACGGAGCGGGAGACACGGGATCACTACAAGATCGACGATATCGATAAAGTGTACGATCCAAAATTCATACTGCACATAAGCAACCTGCACATGCTGGCGCGCAGCCTGTTCCATACTTTAGCTGCCGTGGCCATCGAGTTCCAGGAGACGGGCCAGTGGTGGAAGGTGGGCATGAACAAGCAACGCTCCAGTCAGCTCGACGCCGTATAAACCATTTAAAAATACGCCCATCTGTCACTTAAATTACGCGTCTGCTTTCTTCTAAAATAGAATAGAACACACTCCACCATTTGGGTTTAGCATGTAATTCAGCGCCTAATTTTACATTTACAAAATTTAAACAATTCAAATGTTGATCAAACATTACAAGGAAAATATAATTACTACAACTGCAATTATTTGCTACTTGCAATCGCCTTGAACTTCGCCTCCAGATACTGAACGCGTTTCAATAACTTGTCACTGGTGCTAAACTCATTATAGGGTACGGGTATAACATGGTAGCCACTCTTCTCCAGCAGATCGAACGTCAGGTTCGTAACGCCGCTGGCGCTGCGATGCGTTCCGTGGCAAATGTCGTGGAAGTCGATGACCATTAGCGCCACCCTGAAAACGGAAGCATTGAATGAGCCGGAGAACTAACGCTTTTAATCTTGTAAATCAAACCTAATAGCTTTGGGATTCTCCTTATCCAGGGGCAGGGGGTTTCTGTTAGCATCAAAGTGGCACAGTGCATCTAGAAAGGAGATTGCTTAGTAAACGAAAACCAAGTTATTAGAGGACTTTTCCTTACCTATGAGAAAGCCCATTTTACTGTCCACTAAGCTTTGGACATGATTGCTGGCCGGAAGCAGGCTTTTGAGGGCATCCAGCATGCCAGTGACTAGCACCTGCTTTGCCTTGGGATGGGCCATGGGCACCTGGAAGGCAGGACTGTCGGCGGCCAGCAGTGGCCCCTTGTAGTCAACGGCCAAAAGCTGGGCATAGCTGTTCAGGTTGAGTAGCCTCATCTTAGAGGTTGCTGTGACGCCGGCCTTGTCCTTTTGAAGCTGCTCCAGGAATTCCCCACTGCAAAAGTTAATGGAAATTTAAGTTTTTCAATGATTTCAGCGATTTCTTAATACAAACAGACCTTAAAACTGAAGCCAGGTGGTTGGGTTCCACCAATCCCAGCATTGTGAGAGACCACACAAAGTTGAGCCATTCGGATTGCTTTGTAAAGTCCTCCCGCACAATGGATTTCACCAGCTTACTGCTCACATCCTCCAGCTGGGAGCTTTTAAAGTTCAACAGGGCCGAGGTGAGGAAGTAGGCGCTGAGATCTTGGGGGCGGCAGATTTCACTGTTCTTAAGAAGCCACTGCGTCAGCGATTCCAAGATGTCTAAGGGAGGGAATTGTTAATACACCATTATAAGTTTATAGATTTCTAGCTCACCCAAATCACGGTACCGCAAAATGCCTAGGCTGGTGAGTATGGATCCCACAACAGCGGACTTTTCCACATTCTTTGGCAACGCCGCCTGCACATCCGCACACACCTTGGCGCCCAGCACGGAGTCCTGGAAGTTAAGCGTGGACATGGCGTACAGCACATCAGCCGACTGCTTAAGATCTAGTGTCTCCGCGGCACTGCTGATGTTAAAGGCCAGGGAGCGCAGCAGGGGAGTGCTGCGTCGCTTACGCTGGGCCAGCGTGCTCATCACCTTGACCATCTGGGGCAGACTGATGCTGGCTATCAACTTGGCCGCCTCATCGTCGCCAGCTACTCCCAAGACCGTGTTCAAATCGTCCGTGCGGAAGCCGGAAATCCGTTTGGCAGCTTGACTGCTGTCGCCGGAAGCTTTGCCATTGGTGGCGGCACCATTATTCTTGGGAACAGTGCGTCCCAGCATGCGGCAAATGCGCAGGAACCTTGTGTCATTCTCGAACTCGGATATCTTCACCCGGTCAACGCTGCTCCACTCGGCCAGAATGGAGACAATCCTTAGAGCATGCTTCCGAGAGAAGGCACTGTTGTTCTCGGTGATGGCAAGTAATCCGTTGACCGTCTTGGCATTCACTATGCGGTCGTCTATGTTACTGGAGGCGGCCGTCTTCTTCTCATCCTTAGGATTGTCGTTGCGCAGCGACTCGAATGCAGCAGCTACCATTTGACCTAGAAAAGGATTCCCAATTAGACGTTGTATATCATATAGAATACACCTACCCTTGGGCTTCTTAGCCGCCGCCTCAGATGCCGGCGTGCGTGCTTCCGGCTCGGCGGCATCCGTCGCCAGGCCGTTGGTGGCCAGAGAAAAGCCTGCCGCCCGCACATTGCTGTTGTTGTAGGCCGCCCGGCGGTACAGCTGGCTGGCAATGCTGCCGGCGAATCGTTGCAGTCCCAACATTTTCAGTCACTCTTCTACTCACGCTACAAGAAACCACAGAAGTTTACATAACCTTTTTGTTTACATTTTTTGCAGGCGAAATGAGGGTTCTCCAGCTATTCAAAAGGTGCAGCCAATTAGTTTTTGCACAGTTATTAATATTTGCCTCAAAATCAAGCCAGTTTCATTGAGAATTTCCATTAAATTAAGCAAACTTTCCTATTGAACGTTGAGAATCCACAGATGACGGCAGCGGGCAGCTGATGCTAGTGTTGCGCAACGCCAGCGGCCAGAGCCGAGCAACAGCGCTGCCCAACACTTGAAATGGCACACGCACACAGTGCTGCCAGACTTCACGGTCATGAGGGTTTCAATGTTTTAGTGTGCCCAAAAGCGCCTGTGGCATATTTAAACGATCCTGATACGGTCATACTGTTGGTCATCTTTTTGTTTATTTTATTACAATTTGGAACAAAGATCGCCTGGCAATGAGTTCATCCGCAACAGGCACTGCATCGGCGTTCTCCAGCTCGGACACCGCGGCCCTGGAGAGGAACACGGAGATGGAGCAAGCAGTGACCTTCGAACAAATTTGGAACGAAAATCACAGAAGAGTAAGCGGTGATTGGATTCGCCAGAATGGTTACAAAAGGGTGCGTATAACGGAGCCTCTTTGGAGTCCCCGAACTAAGATTCTTCCCTTAGGTGTGCCTGCAATTCCCGGACGACTATCTGCCTCACAGCAATGCCATCAGTGTGGCTCTAACCGAGCTACTGGCGTCTGAGGACGTGAAGGTCTTCATCCTGGCGGATACTACCTACGGCAGTTGTTGTGTGGATGAGATAGCAGCTGCCCATGTTGAGGCAGATAGTGTGATTCACTTTGGAAATGCCTGCCGCAGCAGGGCCACCCGCTTGCCCGTGCTTTACCTTTATCCGGAGATGCCCCTGGATGTGAGTGTTCTTCTTGAAAAACTGCAGACTCTGCGTCCAGAGTCTAAGGACAGAGAGGTATGCGTCTATTTGGACATTGGCTATCAGAATCTGGCCGGGGAAGAGCTAAGAAAGCAGCTTGAAGAGGCCCTCCAACCCTCCAATCTTCTGCTGGAGCTATTTCCCCCAATTGGGGGAGATTCCTCCACTAACACTTCCAATCTGGAGCGCATATGCATTTTTATCGGTTCGGATAACCAGCGCTTTGCTAACCTATCTCTGACTGCTCCTGCTGCCGTCCAGTGGTATGTGTACGACGGCGCCGCCGCCACCCTCAGCTCGAAGAATCCCCTTACGGCTCAGTACATCCGTCGTCGCTACTTCCACATCGAAAAGTGCAAGGATGCACAGACGCTGGGATTAATTGTGGCCACTTTGACGGCCGAGGGCTACCTGGATGTGGTGGCACGCCTGCAGACCATGGCAAAGGGCAGAGGCATTAAGACGCAGCTAATTTCCGTAGGAAGGATCAATCCGGCCAAACTGGCCAACTTCCTGGAGATCGATTGCTTCGTCTTGATTGGCTGCCCCTTCAACAACATGTACGACTCCAAGGAATACTACAAGCCCATTGTATCCGTATTCGAAGCAGAGATGGCTCTGAATCCCGCCTGGCACATGAGGTATCCCGAGGCCTATGTCACAGACTTCAAGCAGTTGTTACCGGAGGGACGCAGCTTTCTGGCCTTTGATGTGGAAGCCATTCCAGAGAACGATGTCAGCTTGGTTAGCGGAAAGCTGAGGGGAGCAGTCAACGAATCACTGGAAACCGCTGGAGATCCCGCATCCCTAGCCTTGGCCACTCAGGCCAAAATGGCGTTAATGACCACGGACACGGGACTCTCGTTCGAGGACCGTACCTGGCAGGGACTAGACCCGGCTTTGGGACAAACGGAGCCCGCCCAGCTGCAGCAGGGTCTCTCCGGTATCCCCATCAAGTACACACATCAATAAACGACCAGCACTACTTGTTAACTTTTGGTATTATCGGTTTACTGATCCTCTGAAGGGCGAAATTTTCTTTTTTGAATTAAACTACATGTCCAACAACGTCGGGGATTCGGTGTGACCTCCCTCTTACACCCTCAACCAGTACATGGAGGAGCGGATTCTGTTGTAGTCGGGCAGGTTCTCAACGGGACCCACGGCAGCGACAGCTGGGCAACGATCGTAGATGTACTTCATGGCCACATCGCGGACATTGCCAACGCTCACGGCATCGATGCGCTGCTCCAGCTCGTGCAGGGGGATGCGGCGGTTGTAGCACAGGATCTGGCGGCCAATGTCCTCGCAGATGGGCGTGGTGCCATCCAACTGAAGCAGCATGTTCGTCTTCAGCAGATTCTTGGCGCGCTCAACCTCGGCCTCGGTGACCATGGTGCACAGGCGCATCCATTCGCTCTGCACGTTGAAGAGCATGTCCTGGTAAAAGGGTATGCATTTCGGTAAACCATAAGCTTCAGTTTTCAGTATTGATTACTCACCTCGCACTGCAGGGGATCGCACACGAAGTAAATGCCCCAGAGACCAGTGTCACGGTAGCAGGTATTGAACGACTGGAAGCTGTGGCAAAGGTCTGCCGGGAAATAATGTTAATCAAGTCCAAAAGCACGAGTAATTTTCAAGTTTACTTACTGTCCTCAGCGCTGGCACGGGCCAGGTTGGAGGCATTGTTGGCGCCACCACCCTGGGAGCGGTCCCAGGCACCCACCAGAGTGTTGGCCACCATCAAGGGGATGTTGTCCTGGTCGGTCCAGCCGCAGCCCTCGACGGCGATGGCCACATGGGCCAGGGGCAGGGAATCGTCACGGACGCGCACTTCAGAGCCGGTGAAGCGGCAGGGAGTCACCTCTGGTGGCAGAACACTGGCTTCCAGGCCGCCCAGGCTTGAGTTAGCCAGCTTGACCAGATCGTTGTGCTTAACACCGCCGGCGGCAGCCAAAACGATGCGCGAAGCCTTGTAGTGGGTCTGGATGTAGTCGGTCAGATCGGATTTGCCAATGGACCTGAAGATAAGCAGGGTATTAATCACAGTTGGATAGAAACTAAGTTAAGTCCTTACTGAATGTTCTTGGTGGGTCCGAGGATGGTCTGACCCAGGGGGGTGCCCTGGTAGGCGGTGGCGTGCAGGTGATCGAAGACCACCTCCTGCAGGTTGCTCTCCACCTCCTGCATTTCACGCAGGATCACCGAACGCTCGCGGGCAATCTCCGACTCGCCCAGCTTGGAGTTCTGGATGATGTCGGACAGGATCTCGACAGCCTTGGGCACATCCTTGGACAGACATTTGGCGTAGAACACGGTCTGCTCCCGAGAGGTGTAGGCATTCAAGTGGGCGCCTAGGTTCTCGACCTCCAGCTCCAGGTCCGTCTGCGAGCGTTTTGCGGTGCCCTAAAAGAGGGTTAAATAAACTGTAAAAAAGGATTTTTCGGGAAAATAATCCACTCGAACCTTGAAGGCCATGTGCTCCAGGAAGTGGGCCACGCCGTTGTTCTTATCGGTTTCGGAACGGGAGCCAGCATCGATCCAAAGTCCCACGGTGGCGGTGGAAGCGCCGGAATCCTCGCTAGCCACGCGGAGACCGTTGTCCAGCTTGGTCACCTGGGTGGCGGGTATGTTCAGCAGGGTCTTCTGCAGGGTGGCAGCCGACTTGTAGCGCTGCAAGTTATGAAATATGGAAAAACTTTCAGTAAAAGTTAAGTAAACCTTACACATAACCTCAAAGTGAGTGTAAAGACTTTTCCAAACAAATTTCGAAAGATTTATGAAAATTACATTGGTGGTTTTTGAGGGGCCAGACGGAAGTGGTTTAATTTGTTTTATTTAAACGCACCTTAACCAGAAACACAATCATTATTGACAATTTACAATTACGTAATTTAGATCCTGTTGAGCGTAATCAATCGGTTGTTTTTCGCACTTACCTTGATCATGTCAACGCCACGCACGAAGGTGCGCATATTCTGCGACACTCCAAGGACACGCAACGCCATCGTTAAGTTGAATCGTTCAATATTAATAACTAAATAAAGTATTAAGACTTTTTCGTCCGCGGCGTTGATGAAAAATCACACACACACCCACGGCAGTCACAGCACCAGAACGTTAAGTTGGCTGCAGCCGAACAGCTGTTCGAAAAATCGAAGGGTGTGCACACACTGTTTTTGGCAAGCAAACAAAATTCGCTGTTTCTATAATTTTCCTCGATCTATATCGAAAAATACATTTTATTGGGAAAGTTAACGTACAATTTTGACAGACACTTGTAGCCTGGCCTGTTTTCTATCAAATGGCGGGCAATTTTTGGCAGAGCTCACACTCGCAACAGTGGATTCTGGACAAACAGGATTTGCTCCGAGAGCGTCAACTCGATTTGCTGGCTTTGAATGAAGACGAATTTCAAAAGGTGTTCATTTTCTTTGCCAATGTCATCCAGGTGCTGGGCGAGCAGCTGAAGTTGCGGCAACAGGTCATCGCCACAGCCACGGTGTATTTCAAGAGGTTCTACGCGCGAAACTCCCTGAAAAACATCGACCCCCTGCTGCTGGCGCCCACCTGCATTCTGCTGGCGTCGAAAGTGGAGGAGTTCGGCGTTATATCAAACTCCCGGCTGATCTCCATCTGCCAGTCGGCCATCAAGACCAAGTTTAGCTATGCCTATGCGCAGGAGTTCCCCTATCGCACGAACCACATCCTGGAGTGCGAGTTCTACCTGCTAGAGAACCTCGACTGCTGCCTGATCGTCTACCAGCCGTACAGACCACTGCTGCAGCTGGTCCAGGACATGGGTCAGGAGGACCAGCTGCTCACCCTCAGCTGGAGGATCGTCAACGATTCTCTGCGCACCGATGTCTGCCTGCTGTATCCACCATACCAGGTGGGAATTTAACATGTCAGAAACCTGAACATATTGATTGAAATCATTTTTTTTAGATCGCCATTGCCTGCCTGCAGATAGCATGTGTTATCCTGCAAAAGGACGCCACCAAACAGTGGTTTGCCGAGTTGAATGTGGATCTGGACAAGGTGCAGGAGATCGTGCGGGCCATTGTCAACCTGTATGAGTTGTGGAAGGACTGGAAGGAGAAGGACGAGATACAGATGCTGCTAGCCAAGATTCCCAAGCCGAAGCCACCGCCGCAGCGATGAGATATTGCCCCAAATTTGTGTACTTCTAGATTGTAAAAAGTTGAATTAAGTTCACGACCTCATCCTACGTATTTATGTCGATTTAAAATAAGTTTAATGCTCAAAATCTTTTTAAATTTTATTTAATTATCTTTAAATAAAATTGTATCCACCTGAAAAGCGTTTTTAAGATCCTCACAGATACTTGGCCTGTCCCCGGGAAAATTTGGTGTTCAGTATCTTGGCCTTGTCCACAATCTGCTTGGTCTGATTCTTGTCGATCTTGTTGAGCTTCAAGTCTACATCTCTGCTGAAGGGTCTTCGTTCTGGCTTCGACCCAGAGGCAGCTAGTTCCTTTTCCTTAAAAAAAAAAACGATTGTAAATTAGTAAAGTTATACTGTCTGTTTTTCCTTGACACCCACCTTCTCCCTCTGTTCCTTCCTTAGCTTTTTCTGGTGCAGCTCCACTAGGGACTCCTCGCGCTTGTGTTTCTTCTTATGCTTCTTGGCCATGCGCTCTTGCTCGTCATCCCGCTGCTGCTCATACTTTGCTTGGGCCATCTGCTCCATTTCCTTGGAGCTACAGGCTCTGGGCCCCGCAGCAGCAGCGGCCGCCTCACTTTGAGGCGTCTTGGTCCAGGAGGATCGATCACTGAAATCAGGCCGCTCTTTGCCCTGATAAAAGGTACGCTTCATGTTGCCCAGGGCAGCGAGGCCGCTCTTTAGTCCCACATCCGGCAGCTCCAGCATCCATTCCTCGCGGACCTCTTGGTCCGTAGAGGTACCCAAACCTCCGCCCTCAAGAGCAGCCAGCTTAAGGGCCAGAGCTCGCTCCTCCAGCTCCACTTTACTGGCGTTCGGCAGAGGGCCAAAGGTGTCTGCCAGGTCGTCATCATCCGGAGCCTCATCGGCCTTCAATGCGGATTCCGTTTCTGACGGCGTGGACTGAGCAAAATCGCTTGGCAGTATGGGTCCAATCATGGCCATGGATGGAGAGTCCAGTTTCTCTATTGAGGGCCCAATGACCATATCCTTCCTCAAATGAGGCGGCAGAGCTGGTCCAAAGGCATCTTCGCTATTGGAAGCAATATCTGGAATATTGACCATGGGATTGGGAGGAGGTTGAGGATTTAACACTGGCCGCTCCTCTTCGCGTTTGCTGCGTTTCTTCTCCTTATGACGATGCTTCTCCTTCTTGTGCTTCTTCGACTTTTTCTTTTTGGACTTGTCCACATCTTTGCTGTACTTCTTGTGCTTCCTTTTCCGGTGCCTTTCGTCGCTGGAGGAACTGCTGCTGTCACTATCTTCGCTGGACATGATCTGGAAGTCAGAATAAATAAGCCCATTTAAGATAAATAAATAAATATGTAAATAACCAAGTCCAAGCCGTACACATTTGCGATAAAACCCAGCAGAAAGCTCCCCAAAAACAGGTTCCCTCAATAAAACTCATGGCTTGGGCTTGGGCTACGGTTTCTATATTGCAATTAACAACGTTTAGACTTAAAATTATATAACAAAATGCAGCTGGAGGGGCAACTTAGTCGGTAAATGGCAGCCTGGGAACTCTCCCATATAAGCATCCTAAACGGCAAAAGTTTTCTGGGCCTTTCGGTAGCTGTAGACCAGGGATTTTAGAACGCCAGCACTGGCGATGTTCTTGAGCGATTGCGTGACACTGCTGCGCCACACGATGTCGTTGACGGAGGCCTGCAGCACCTCGGGCAGCTGAGGCACCATGGAAAGATGGTCCACCACCTCGGAATAGTCGCCGCGACAGGCGGCATTATGCTCGAGACGCTTCCTGAGCTCCCCGGGCAGCTGGTGAAGGTGTTGAGCCGTAGCTGCCTGAGATTTATCCTGCTCAAAGAGTATGGCTGGCTTCCGACTCCCTGGCTCCTGTCCATTCATGTTGACGGCCACGAAATTGGAGAGTTGTCCCAAAGAAGGTTGGTACAAGGCAAAGAAGTCTCTGACTTGCGGATTAACTATATTATGGACCTTTTGCTTGTTTTCGCCAAAGATCATTCGGAAATCTCCCTTGTAGCTTAGGCTTGCGATGGCGTGAAAAAGTGAATAGGCGGTGAATTTTTCTGGTAAGAGCAGCAGAGCGACTTGGAGTGCAGAGAGCAGATTCCTGTCCAGGGCCGCTTTTAGGGGCGGGTTATCTGCGGGATTAACCAGATCGGTGACCGGTTTGTGCAGCCGGCCGGCCAGATAGAGATGCCGCCAGTGCAGCAGGTCTTCCAGCAACTGCTCCTCCGACACCACACCGTACTTGATGGTCAGTCCCACGTCAGGCAGTGGCACCAAGGTGTTGCAGTAGACGCCGGCACCCAAACGCTCCTGATAGTTGGCCAGAAAGCGTGATCCTAGGTGTCGCACGGCGGAATAATGTTCCGGATGGCGGTGCAAGTTCTCCGCATGGAATCCCAGGGCATCTCGCACACAGAAAACCAGATCCACCACGGTGCCTGGAGGCGGACGCAGAACCGTTCCGTTGCCCACTTTTTCGTAGCCCTCCTGCTGTTTCACGCCGGAGCCATAGGCAAACATATAGCTGACACTGCCCAGTGGAAATCGTGCCACCGTGCGCCTGTATAGGTCCAGCATCGTGTGGGTAGATATATTTCTAAAACGGACTTAATTTAGGTTCAATAATTACTTTTTAGCACGTAACTCCGTTTGATTCTTCTGGAGTCGCTGCTTCTTCTTCCTATCGCTGGCTGCTTTTTGCCGGCGCAGCTGGTGTGGGCACACTGGCGATCAGCTGCTTTTAATATCTCAATAAAATTGTTTTAAGCTTTTGATCGTTAGCTTACCATATTAAATAATTGTATTTTTTACTTAACATGGTACCAACATATCCTTTTTAATCATTACATATATAATTTTCTATTTACAAACTGCGCGCATCTCGAATACCGCCAGACAGTGTTGCAAAGTGTCTTTTCATATAAATAGTAGCTAGTTTTGTAAATCGTTGCATTTACTGATAGCATATGTATGTGCTGTATTTATAATCAAACCGGGTCGGAGCAGGCTCTATTTATCTGTGCACACTACAAGATCACCATCATGATAAGTTGGACTACAAATTTGAAAAGTCGAAACGAGCTTGTTTTTTTTTGTTATGCGGCCAGCGCCATACAGTAGTGCTCTATAGTGTTCAAATTTCGCCGGCGGCAGTGTTGACAATCTCCAAATTCTAGCTGTTGTTATTCCATTCTCAAAAGAAGAAGAGAAAACACGCACATTTTCCACAATCCGATAAACGAAAAAAAATTGTTAAAGGAAAAAAGCACACAAAACATACATAAAAAATAAAAAAATATGCCGCGTCCGCCGAAAAGAAATAACACAGAGAATGAGGCGGAGACAGATAAGCAGGAGCAGCCGCGGGACCAATCGGAGGACGTTGCGGATTTCACAAACGTGGGTTCCAGTTCCTTTCGCTATCCGTTCATCTCCTCACTGATTTTCAATTGACTTTCGCAGCAAGCCTTCAAGAATGTGGTGGCCGCCACCCGGGCAGCGAATGCCTTTCCCCAGGGCACCGCTCGCTCCCTGTATCTCAGCTATCCGGGTTTCGCACGTGTCATGGACAACCTGTCGCAACGTGTGGTGGGACTGATCGGCAATGTACTGCATGCCAAGGAGGTCAAGGGCGACGTCACCAAGTAAGAACACGCGAATGATAAAGAAGTGCAGTTTTTATTCCGGAATCCTCTCCTTTGCAGACGCCAACTGGATGAGCAGTTTGAGCTGGTGCAGGAGTGCAATGACATGCTTCTTGAGCGCATTACCACAAACCTGGACATTAAGAGCGGTCTGCGCAGAAACCCTCAGCAAGTGGTTGAGGCACAGGTGGATGTCATGAGCAGCAACTCCTCGTCTACAGGTAGTCCTTCTCAAGCCCCGGAGACACCGAAGGCGGGTAGCTGGAATAGAACGACTCCACAGCGAAGCATGGTTTCAGCACGCCTTTTCACGGCCAAAAATATTGTGCGCCCACAGATGCAGTTTAAGGAACCAGTGGACAACAGTGCACAGAATCCGTTTTGCCCACGGCTCAAGGAGAAGCCCAACTCGCTGAAGCCGCTGGCCCTATTGGCCGAATACGACGAAATCGGCAATATCCAGTCCTATCTGCATCCGTACGAGTTCGAGCTGCTGAAGTTTGAGCCCCCGGGGGAGCAGCTGCAAAAGCAGAAGCCACTATTGCCATCCCTGATGGCCGACACTGAGCTGATGCTGGTGGACACGGTGGATAAGTTAAAAATGGCATTGGAGGAGCTAAGACAGGCCCCGCAGATTGCGATCGATGTGGAGCACCACTCGTACCGCACCTTCATGGGCATCACTTGCCTTGTCCAAATGTCCACACGCTCCAAGGATTATATTTTTGATACTCTTACACTGCGTGATGAGATGCACATACTGAATCAGGTGCTGACAGATCCCAAGAAGCTGAAGATCCTGCACGGCGCCGACTTGGATATTGAGTGGCTGCAGCGTGACCTATCCTTGTATATTGTCAACATGTTCGACACGCACCGGGCAGCCAAAGCCCTGAATATGGCCAGGTTGTCGTTGGCCTTTCTGTTGAAACACTATTTGGATCTAGACGTGGACAAGAGCCTGCAGCTGGCCGATTGGCGGATGAGACCGCTGCCGCAGCAGCTGGTCGACTATGCCCGCCAGGACACCCATTTCCTCATATACGTTTACGAACGGATGACCAACGATCTTCTACAGCAGCAGACTGAGCCGGGTCTGCTGAATACCGTCTATCAAATGAGCACGGATGTGTGCAAGAAGCGCTACAGCAAGCCCCACATCGGGCCGGAATCTCACCTGGACTTGGTGCGAAAGACGAAGCGTTCATTTGACAATCGACAGCTTTACGCTCTGCGCGGGATCTTTGAGTGGCGGGATGCGACGGCGCGGTCCGAGGACGAGAGCTACGGCTATGTCTTGCCCAATCACATGATGCTCCAGATCGCGGAGAGCTTACCGCGCGAGATGCAAGGCATCCTGGCCTGCTGCAATCCCATTCCGCCGCTGGTGCGGCAGCAGCTGCACGCGCTCCATCAGATCGTTCTGAAAGCACGCGAACAGCCGCTGATTAAAGTGAGTTACCAAGCAATTTCAAGCAGCACCTGGAAGATGTCGTTTAACGCCACAGGATATTCCAAAAATTTTCCATTATCCATTAATTGTAATTAATTTTGAAATGAAGAGGCATTACCTCAGACATTATCGACGATTTAGTTTATTATACATCCTTCCGCAGTCTGGCTAACAAAAGAAATCTAAAAAGCAGGTCAAGTGTATCCGAGCAGAGCTAATTATTTAGGTAATGGACACAGTGGCTTAACTTGTGTGTTTTTTGACATTTATCAGAGAATTTTCGATAAAATGAGGTTTTTTTTTAGGGTAGTATAGTCTTTATAGTCTCTTAACCACGCTGTATACTTTCTATTTCAGCCTATTTTGGAGGCCCGCAGCAGCACACAGGCATCTCTGCCGCCGTCGACAAAAGATTTCAGCAGCAAACTGTACTGTCCACACGACTTTTCGCATCAGGAGGAGGTTCGTGACGATCTACCAACACTGTTGAAGCGCAGCGCTACGGGGAAACTCCAACTGCCCCGACAAGGGATTATCAAAGAGAATCTACTGAAACCACCAGCAATGGCTCTGTTCGATAAGCCACCAAAACCCACCCAAGAGGAGGAACTTCGCTGGGCCCATCTGCGCAAGGAGAGCCAGATGCTACGCATGCCCTACAAGCGATACTTGGCCATCCTGCCATTAATGGAGCAGCTAAAGGCCGATCAGATGGCCCGGGAGCGTAGTGAACAGCTCTCCAGGCGTCTGTGTCCGGCAGAACCAGCGCCTGCGCAAAATATCAAGCTAGAAGCGACACCTGCCGCCAAGGAAGATGAGGAGGATGCCATTTACTCCCTGCCCCTCAAGGAGCAACTGAAGCGAAAGCACCAAACCACTCGAAAACAGGACTCAGCGGATCAGCAGGCAACCACCAGCAAGAGAGCACGAAAGGATGAGAATACACATCCCATCAAAACAGAACCTGCTGGCTCAGCTGCAAATCCCGCCGAAAGCGATGACGAGGTCGTGGAGACGCCCATTGAAAGGCAACCCACGGAGCAGCCACAAGCACCGACTAGCAAAGAAATGCGAAAACAGAAGCGCAGGCAAATTCAGCGAAAGAATCGATCATTTTATCGTCATAGCTCTAGTCAGCAGGTGCCGCAGCCCAATATTAAGGTCGAAGGTGGCAACTTTGACTATAAGAATGTGGACTTCCGGCAGTTTAAGGGTGGAGCCCAAAGAGCCCGCGGCACAGAGATCAAGCAGCAAATGCGCGGAAAGGTAAGTTTTGTGAATAAATATGTTTTTATTATAAAATATATGGGGGTTATATTCATTGCTTAATTAATATTGTTTTTTTTTTGTAACCATTTCCAGAACCGCCCCAATAATCGCAACAATAAGCAGTTTAACAAGCTTTTTACATTTAGCAATGTAAAGACAGAGGGCAAGAAATAAACTGCAACTGTGACCAGTTATCCATAAGGATAATATGAATTCAATAGTGCACTTGATTTGATGTTTATTTTGAATTTTGTACACATATTTTCGTTACAAAAATATATTCTTAAATTTGGAAAATATCTATAATGTACCTATTAAATAACAACGATATCTACAAATAGGCTATCGGATATGTTTTTGGGGTTCGGTTTACATTTCGATCGAGCTTGGACTGAGATAAACTCGCAAGATAATGAAAAGAAAAAAGTATAGAAAGATTAAAAATATTTTTGGAGATATGCGAGCTTACATTTCGGTTAAAAGATGGATGGATTTTTATATCCACTCTTACATCAAATATCAATTAATCTTTTGTCATCCCTGCTTAGAAACTAATCAAGTTCTAAAAAGGGCCAATAGAATGTCTTAAATCTAAAAGGAAAAATGTAAAAGGTGACAGCCATCGCAGCAATGAAAATTAACTAGTATTATTGAATAAGCTTCTCTATCTAACTTTAGCTAACTTCTTAAGAAGGATATGGAAAGTGACAATGGGAAGATCCTGAAATTCTGGCTTCCGTTTCAGCTGCTTTTTGGGGGAATCCTAAAGAGTTTTGAACATTTTGTCGCCTTCAATGTCCATACAGTGTTCCACCACCGCATACACAACCAAGAGCCTTCGTTCAATTCCCTTTTTATGCTTGTCAGTTATAAGAGGATACAGAGCATCCTGTTTGGACAGCCGATCTACAATTTCCGTCAGCACACCGCCGGAGAAGACCTGCAGGCGATCCCAAGTGGACTTGCGCAGGCTGAAAAATAAATTTTTTAATGACATTTTTGAAGCTAAACAGATCCTTACAGGCAGCATTGGTAGAGGGGCGCCAGGATATCCAAATGGTCCTTGTTCGGATTACCAAAAGCCTTGCCATTGTCGATGAGCACCACGCGCTCCTCCCGCGTCTCGTAGTGATGGCGATCTCCATTCTGTATAAGATAGTCAAAGATGGCCACATCTATAAGATCCAACAGGCGGATAGTCTCCATTTTGTTCTTCAGCGACCTAAAGAATTATCAAGATGACATATTAAGGTGAGTCTTCCTGGTTCTAGAAGTCACCTACTTGCAGTAGGTCATATCGTCCTCCCAAGGCGCCCGCTTGTCGTCCTTGTAGGTGCGCTGCCACGGAGATCGGCGCTTGGCCAGCGTTCCCGGCACAATGTAGATAAGTACGCCTTCGATGTTGTGCCTCTCATCGCCGCAGACAGTCTCCTCCTCGTTGCAGTAGTGGCACTTCCCGTACAAGCAATACCTCTCTTTGCCATCCTCATCCGTTTCTATGTTGATGGTGTGCTGGAGTTCAGGGTCCCCGTTGGCATAGATCTCCCTCTTTAAGTTCACCACTCGACCCACAACGATGGGAGTCCATCGCAGGTCGAGCACTGCGCCTAGATAGAAGGCATACACCTCCGCCGTGTGCCGATCCTTGCCGCTGTACACCATTCCCTCGATAACCTCGTCCCGCGGATACCACTGCGGCTTGAAGATCACCTTCTGCTGCTGGGCCAGTCGCACCAGAAGCTTCAGCTGTGTGCCCCGCGCCAGGTTGCTCACCCGTGTGATTGGCTCGCGGCGCAGCGTCTCCAAAAGCTGACCCATCGAGGAGTCGTACAGAGGATACACCTCGTTTTCTTGCGGCCACTAAGAAGGAACCAGTAATTAGAAATTCTGCCACCATGGGGACATAGCTACCGCGTTGACTCACCCAATTGGCAATGTCCCAGAGAACGCTGGCGTTCTCGTACGGCACCGCCTTGTAGTTCTTGAGCAGTTTGTTGCGGAACATGAAGAAGCGGGGATTACGATTGAGGTAGGCGGGCTTCAGGTGCCGCATCTTGTGCCGGATCATATTCTCCAGCGCCTGCACGCTGGCTAGATGACCCTCCTCGGCGCTCAGGTAGTACATGAAGTAGAAGTTAACGCCCAGAACCAGGCCCAGGAGGCTGGCCACGATGCCTCCTATAATTACGTTCCGCTTGTTCATCCTGTTGCAGCCTGCAGCCTGGGGCGCTATCACCTATTTTTAATATTACGTATACGCCACGGCAGCCGCAACACTGGCAAATTGCTCAATTCTAGCCCAAATGTTGTTGATACGACCGGGCCGCTGCTGCATGCTTATGTTGCTGCAATTGTTGTTGCTGCTGCTGGGATACTAGCAATTTGTTGCTCTTGCTCTGACAATTGTTGTAGCTCTTATGCTGATGATGTTGCCCTTCCTTTTTTGCTTTATTTTGTTTTTCCTTTTTTTTTTGGCAGACATCGGCCGACAACTGTTCGCATCAGTCCATTGTTGTGAAAACTAATTGTGGCTGCATCTGTAACTGTGTGCAAGTACATTAATTAAATTGTCAGTACTGTAGAGGGGCGAGAGTCCTGTTCCGGGTTCCGATTGGCTCTGATTTCTCACCTACAACATTAAGTTAATCAGATCGTAATGGTTGTTTACAAGTGCTGACCCCATTAGCCGCCGCATTCTTGGCTCTTGAAGCTCGTTGCTACTAATTAGTATCTGTTCCGGGTGTGGCTTTTGTCTTTCCACCTTATGGCAGTGCAAGTATTTATGAAAAATTCTCCGATATTCCGTTTTTAGATTCTCTGGAAAAGGTTAAAAACTGACTTAGAAAATGTGTTTCACTAAGTTAAGTTTTTGAAACTTAATTTATGATCCTTTCATTGTTTCATTTATTAGGCATAATACCTTTAAATATGTAGGTTATAATTTATGACTCTTTTTATACCATTCCGGTTACCACCATGTGCACTTTGTTAGAAAAATACATATGTATAACTTTCCGTTAAATAAACTCTATAAGTAAATACATATACATATAAATACAGATATTAAGTCCTTAGGACATACCACAACATGTCCTGTTTCAGGAAACTAAAAGATATCCTTGAAACCCCCAAAAGAACCTCCGACAGAGCCACGTTTCCCTCTGGTATGCAGGCGTTGAGAGTGAACCCCTTGGGTTTTCTTGGATTTTTGGCAGCCACGATTGCTTAATAAATAGTGTGCTTCCTCTTCTGCTGCTGCTGATACTGCCGCTTCTTTAAATTAATTGGCCGCAGCCTCGTTTTTGGCCAACATCCACAACCACACGCACTCGAAAACGGGAAACTTCTGCGGCGGCCGAATAAAACAAAGCATTTTACTGCTGCACTTTGCTCGCCTCTCTTTTTTGACCAATTGGCAATATAAATAGCTTTTGTTTATGTCGGTGAAAATACGCGAAAAACGTGCCCGGCGTAAAGGAAACAGAAGCGAATGAGAAAAAACCATAACAGAAGCGGAGAATCGGCGAAGTAAACAAAAAGCAGCTGATGCCAAATCAGCTGTTGACCTCCATGCAGCCATCCGGCAACGTCTGGCAACGCTGGCAAAGTTACTTTGAACTTTTAAGTGCGCGTCATGTTTGTTCCAAAAACAACAAAAAAAAAACCATAATAAATGTGTTAAAGTGAAGGCATTTGCCATGTGTAGGTGGTGGGCGAAAGTTAATCTAAAAAGCCGGCTAAAGGTCACGACTGAAACTAAGCCAGAAGTGAGAATGGTAAGTGCTCCTTTGGCGCAATAGCACCTTCTCACACGCATGCCTCTGTACATCTGTTATTATTAACACATCCTTATCTGCGAGTGGCACAGATGAGGCCAATTCGTAAAAACTGCAAAAAACAAAGGTTAATTTTGAACTATTAAATTGCTATGCAGATTTGTAAACCGAATAAAAACTATCACTAAACTGTTTTCAGAATTGAGATTAATGCATTTTTTATATGATTTATGATAGATTCAAAATGAAGTTTACTGATCCAGTTGAAAACTTCGGATCCCCCAAGTTAGCTTCCTTTCTAACTTTAAAGTTAAAATATTTAGTTTTCGAATTCTAGTTCTTATCTTAAGTTTGCAAAATAAATCTATTCAAATTACGTATACGTTGATGGCGGCGTGTCTATTATTTAACCAGCTTCAGATACAAAGTCCAGAGTTTTTTATAATTAAATTTAAGCTCTGCAACTTTCTTAAAAATCTTTATTCAAGTGTTGAGTGTTAAAAAATGTTACGCAAAGCAAAAGCTACATTTTGAACATATTAATATTTATAACTATAAATTAAGTTGAGTTGCTTGTTACAAATATTAAAATAAATTGACGGATCAAAAAAGGCAATAAGTTTAACCCACTTTTGCAGAAGTGTACAGTTACTTTAGGGTTAGCTTAGTTATTTTTTCCATCGATGGAGTTGGGCTTGGAGGGTTCGCCTTGCCTTGGGGTCTCCCAAAGGAACTGAAGGCATAAACTGCGCCCACGCTACGCCCAGGATACCGGATGAAAGGGGAAAAGTAGGAGAAGAAAGGGAGCAGAGGAAACCCCCAGCCACATATGGCGCAAAATAAACCGACAAATGATAACGGCACTCGAGCAAACAACAATAAAGGATGAAAAGCACGAAAATCGAGTAAATGAACGAAATAATGGTGTTGGGAATGTACAACAAGTAACAAAACGCACAAGCCTACGTATGTACCTAAACTCGAACCCCTTTTCCACACCCGAAAACTCGCTTTTCCTGCCTGCGGGAAATTCAAATGCCTGCAGCATCCGCCTCCGAAGCCGGAGCCGCCACCACATATGTTGTTGGTCTGGGAAATTCGAAGGCAGTTGGCGGAGAGAAAGTAACACCCTTGGTGTCGACGCATTACGATTACAGTTAAATGTAATCCACTTGAAAAATAAATATAAAAAATATTTAAAATTATCAAGCAAAATAAACCCATTCAGTGAAAGGATATAAAACATGTGGTCGTGAGGTATTAACAAAAGCTATTAAATATTTTATTTTAGAAATAAATAGAATGCTTATCAAATTTTTTCAAGTGTCCTTGTACGAGTAAACCCGTTCCAGAAAATGTTCGACTTACTTTGTTTTCATTGTTTTGTGGGTTTGCTTGTTTCTTTGTTTGTTTGTTTGTCGCGACGCAGGGGTGCATAACACATATTGAAGTAAGCCAATTTCTCTGAGGCTGGCATGTGTGGGCCAAGTTAATCATAAATGAACTTGCTGAACGGCTGAACCCGTTTAAAGCAGCAGTCCTCAGACTGAAACAATACATTACCAATTAATTCCTTTTATAAGATTCAGTTCTAAATATTAGCCTAAAGATTTGTTAGTAAATATTAAATTATAAAAGTTCTGTGAATATTCATATACTTAATTCTTTCTCTCTATTTTTATGCAATTAAACATTTTCAATTAAGATTCGAATGCCTAAAATAAAGCAATTGATAAAGGAGGAAACCTACATACATATGTACAGACAACCAAACATACATTTCCAATTAATATCAATTAGAAAAACATTCTAACACCAACAGCTTAGCCGCGTGGAATAGAACGAATGAGAAAATAAACAAAACTAAACAATTCAATTAGGGCTCAAATTGTGAAAAGCCAAAGAAAATACAGTATTTAGTAATTGGGTCAGATGCCGCTAACGAGCAACGACAATTACACAGAAGGCAACAGCCCAAAGCTGACGGCAAACACGAAGGAATCAATTTCGATCTCGGGAAGGGGCCTTCCCCCTTGACGTGTGCGCACAATAAGGAGCTCTGGAAATAACATAGTGAAGCATGCGAGAATACGAAAATGAAATGTTTTTATTTTATTGAGCTCGCTTCTGGATAACCCAAATTGTTTAGATAAAAGTCAAATTCAGTTAACAAAACTAAGATCATTGTGGCAATACTATTTGGGAGAATCCTTTTTGCTAAGGAATTTTACTTTACTTTTCACTTTTTCTTATAAGCAATTAATGCAAATATTTTTTTAAACTAGTTACATATTATAGCTTAAATTTTTACCAACTTATATAGTAGAAAATAAGGAAACTAAATAATGTTAACAAAAATTAAGTATACGCAATGTTGCCTTTAATAAATATTTTAAAATGTTGAATTTTGTAGTACAAATGTAATGTAATTTACGTACTTGGCACATATCTTCAACAGAATTAAATACTTTTACCAAGTGTATAACCCCTTACGATTGTTTGACAATCGATAAATTAACACGAAATCTGCCCAAACATAATTATAATTTTTATTGCCACTTTTCGCCGCGGGCCAAACGCGAAGCTGCAAAAAATCAATTAATTTATACACCGACGCAGACGGCAAAGTCACATCTCGGGTGTTAATTGCTCATGTGTATCCCTGCAGTAACGCTCGAATCCTGTTTTTTGTGTGTGTGCCATTTTCGTTTGTCCTCTCGTCGTTGGCGGCGTTTTCCTTAATGCCTGCCGCTCTTATCTGGCCTCTCATGCGTTTTGTAATTAATTGGCAGACATTTTACTGCCGTGGACCGTTGTCATAGGTCGCTCAGCACGTGTTGGGGCGGAATGGCATAAAAGGGGGGTGGTTCGACCTAATGATTAATTACAATTTAATTTGTTTGGCATTTAGACGAGCTTTAACAGCGGAGCGGGAATTCGCGCGCCCTGCGACGCTGCGATGACAAAATGTCGACAGAGCTCCTCAGAAGGAACCATTTAAATTTCAACATTTGTTTGCCAGCAACATTTCGTGTATTAAATCTGGCTGTGTCTTAAATTTATTTTCCTTGTAGCATATTTAATTGAATTTATTCCACAATGCTGGGGGATCCATCTTATTAATTGTTTTTTGTTTTGTTCCCTTGTTCTGATTCGTTTCCATATTATTTCTGTTTGGTTTTTGTTGCGACTTTGAGCCTGTTTGCCTGGCTGCCAAAATATGCAAATTTAGGCTTATGAAAATGCCTAATGACTCGGCCTAGGAATTATGAAAACCAAAAGGAGAGAGCAACGATGTTTTAAGAGGGGAAAAAAATCAAGATCGGGTGTGCTACAGAAATCACCAGGGTTTTTAAAACACCTTTTAAGGTGAACAAGTTTACACTTAATTCGGTACCTTAAAAATGGCATTGCATACTTTTAAGGGTTTGAAAACGTCTAGGGATTCCTGGAGCATACAAGAAGTGTCTTTCATATCTTTTTAAGTAACTTTTTATTTATTGTAGTAAGAATATTAAATAAACCTTATCAAATAAACTGAAACAGGCAGACTTTCAATATACTTAATATTCCTTCAACGCTTGATTTAATGTTAGGGTCCTTGATTTTTTCCGATTTTGTTGTGATTTCTGTCCAGCTTTAAGACAACTTTAGGTCGGACCGCCATCGTATTATTTTTTGATGTCGTTTTTCTTGTTTAGCTGGTGCAACAAAAGGACATGAAAAATGAGGTACAATTTGGGCGCCCAACATGAAATTAACTCATTCGTTGTGGCCTAGAATAACAAAAGACACTCGCATACACTCAAACATACAATCACTTACATACTCATACACATAAATACACAGAGAAAATTAAGGAAGAGAAGGTTTATTTGTTTTTGACGCCGCTAATTGATATAAACTCTTACTTGATATTTATAAAAAATTAAATAATATTATAAAAACCTAATAATAAATATTATAAAATGCTAAGTCAAGCAGTAAGGTTCAGGATCTTGTCGGAACTATGTGATATTCATGCTGAGGATTAAGGTGGGCCAGTAATTAAATACTCATAAGAAACAGCTGAAAATGATCAACTAATCAAGTTATTTGCTTACCTAACATATTTCCGATTGCAAAATTTATATAAATTTAAAATAAAATCAACATACATCTTAATTTATATCTCTCTTAAGTGTTATTTCTCAGTGTATACACATAAATAGACGGCACTGAGGTCAAGCAACGTCATTTTTCAGACGGCCAAACAAAAAAATGAGAAAAAGAGGCGAAAAAAAGGAAAATAACTTGGCTTCAAGTGCCGCCACACGGAGAATTCATTGTGCACGAGTGTTGGTGTGTGAGTGTGCTGTGTGTGCGAGCCAAAACACATGCTCGGCAAGGAGGAAAATATAAACAAACGCCCTCGTAAAAGCTCCCGGTTTCTTGTGGCCCCGAAACTATGCCAACGGGAGCTTTGTGCGTAAAGCTAAGGAGCAACAGTTCCCCCGCGAGAGCGTCAGCGAGCCCAGGACAGCTCGGCAACACTGGAATTACGCTTTCACCAGTTTACATTCTCTCTCTCTTCGTTTCTTTGTTTGCTCGCATGGGCTCTCTCCCGCTCAATGGCGGAGCAACAGTTATGATTCCTCTCTCACCCTTCAGGGTCCCCGGACAAAGTTGTTGTTGCCTTTCCTAATGCCCTGCCTGAAGGTTGTTGTTGTTGCCTCGAAATTTGAGTCAATGGAGCAGAGAATGCACTCCGACAAAATAACTTTAATATTTAAGGAAAAAATACACTCCCTTTAAGGTTTATATTTACTAAAAGTATTAAATGTTGGACAACCAGTCGTATACGCAATTTCTTAACTCAATGGAAATAAAAATTAGGTATATTATTAATATTTATTTATTTTTTTCCACTAATGTTTTAGAGACAAACTTTCAAAAAAGTTTAAATAAAGAAATAAATGGAAAATGTCGTGATAAACATATATTTATAGAAGTAGAAATTTCTTAAATAAAATATGTTCATATATGTTGAAAAACTTTTAACAGAGAAATAACAATATTTAATCATTGCTTAAAAATTAAATTTTAACCTGATTTGCATTAATTTTAAATTAAAAAAAATCGCGTTTGCAGTTTATAAAAATAAAAAAGTAATACAATTGTTGGGTTCAGAGTAAACCATTTTGTTTCCAGTGCCGGCGAGCAGCGCAGCTCAGTCCTTAGCGCTCGCCTGTGTGTGAGTGAGCGCGTTTTGGGCAGCCCAGGACCTTCTGGTATCTCTGGTGCCTGTGGAGCTTCAGGAGCTGTTGCTCCTGCTGCTGTTTTCAGTGCCTGGATTGTTGTTGGCGCGTTCACAACGCGGCTAGCGCGCGTTTTCGTCTCGTTTTCCCGTTCGACCGTTTTTTTATGTGTCTTGGCCATTTCGGTTGGCCCCCGTCGGCGTGTTAGTTAGTAGTTTTTTTGGCCATCCACGTGCGGTCGTTACAAGTGTCTCGGAATGCAAATAAACGAGATTTTTTTGAGCTGGGAATGCATCTTTTATGACAGCCATCAAAGCTGTTAACTGGTATGTTTGCCGTCAGTCATATAAAGGACATAAACCTGGCTAATTGTCTGGACACGGGAGTTTTGTGATTCTACGCAGATCGCTTCACTTGCACAATTTTTCGATTTTCCAAGCTGGCGAGCAATCTGCAATCGAAGGTTTCAAGGGGGTCTAACGCAACGCAACGCATCCTTTAAGGTGTCTCATGTTGCCGTGTGTCCTGTGCTTTGTCTCCTGTCTGCAGCCTGCTATCTGTTTGGCTTTCATCTTCAATTTCCGTTGCGCATTCGCGCGTATTCGCTGGCATTTACTGGCGTTGTATTTGTCGTTGTCCTGGCGCATAAAACACCGAGAAAATTACAAGTTATTGAGTTGCAAAGCGCGCTGGAGACCGCTAGCACACAGAAAAAGGAGCACACACAGGCGTTAACCCAAGCAGACACACTGTGCCCCCGGGACTGTGCTACGTTTTTCCGTCAGCTTCCAAACGGGGGATGGTCAAATGTGGTAGTACACACAGCGGAAAAAAAAAAGGAACTTTCTTTAAGTAAAATCCAATAAATGGGGTCTTTTTAGGATTTCTTTCTAACGATTAAAGGTCTTTGATTTAGTAAATTAATTTTTTAAAATTAAATATATTTTTCCATCCAAATTGAGGGTTAAGAAAAGACTTTAAGCTGGTGTCTTTATAGTTAAAAAAAACGAGCTAGACTCTTTTTATGTTTTTTCATACATTTTCTCTCTGTATCACCCATTTGCATGCTTTGTGGAAAAAAGCATCTGCACCTATCTGCGACCCATGGCCGAGCGCTACTTTAATTCATCTGTTCGCATTTTACGACCCACCCGCAACAGACATCGGGCCAAAACCACCACCAACACCACCCTACCGTCCCTTCCGTCTTACCACGTCCAATCACAGTGGGTCAACAGACAGCAGACAGCTGGAGCTGAGTGAGAAACCGCAGTTGTGGCCGCCAGCACGTGCATACATTCAGGGGACCGTGAGGTCCTTGGACTCCGACAAGGAGCTACCATGGATATACCTGCCCTTATGTGTGTGCACCTGTGGTGTTGCCAGACTTGTTGAACATTATGTCATGCCATTTTACAAGTATTTTCATGGCGCTAAACATAATATCGGAAATAATGGCTGGAGCTTATCGATTTACCATTCAACGGGGAGCGAAATAGGGCACTCGGAATGGAATATTTAATGGAATACCTGGGGGGATTATAAAGGTAATGGGGTGCTATCATACTTGAAATTCTAACGGTGATGACGACAATGAATTCCATTCCTTTATTGAAATGGATACCTGTGCTAAAAAGTAAGGGACTTGATTATATCCTGAAGATTAACTTATTGTTTTTGACTTGAACTTGAACTTGAACTTATTTTGCCAATTTTATAAATGAATTGGTTTCAATAATATTTATTACATAAATAAATAATGGTCTTTTTTATAATTAGACTCAAAATCTTATTAAAAGGCATTCCTTGTAAGCAAGACTCATGTTTCCTAATTTTAATTTAAGCCTAAAGCCTATAAATTGCATTAAATTAAATAATAATTTGTAATTTTTTTTCTACTTACCATAATTACCTACAATTTGGCAACACTTTGGGCCCACTGCCTTTGTTAGAGCTGTATCTACTACTATTTCACGCACTGCTAACTGCGAAATCTACTGCGCTTTTCGCTAGCTGTTGCTGGCTCTGCTCCTTGCAACACGTTGCCATTAATACGTACTTCCCTTGACACTTGTGAGCCAATAAACTTGAAAAAAGAGCAACAGTTGCCGCGCACAACCAACCACACACCACACGCACATCCCGGCTGTGTGTGTGTGTGTGTGTGTGTTAGCCGAAGCGAAGCCGAGTGGCCAAGTTGTGCGAGGCTGGCATTCCTGGCAGTTGGTTCCCGGAGGTCCGCTCATAACGCAGATGTCCTTTGCCGTGCTCGGTTCGTTCGGAACGCTCGGCTCTCGAAATTGCCTCGCTCGGTTCGGTTCTTGTTGAATAAATTGCCTCGTTCGGTTCGCGCCGGCATTCGAGCCAGGCCAAAAGGTACCTGCTCCCTGGCACCTGGCTCCTTCCGTGGCCAACGGGGCGGCTGCTTAATACGCACGCACGGCTGATATGTTAATTCCGTTCCTTGGCATCACTTAGGAAACAATTAGCGCGTTAGTTTCGGGCCTGCAAAACCCCATCGAGTGAGTGTGCCCGCCAGAAGCAGGAGGCAAGTGAAAAGTTTTAATTGTCTGCACATTTTCATTGGAAAAGTTTGTTGCCTTCGCGCACTTAATATTCATGTGGCTCCGGCTATATGAATTTACGACCATAATCGTAATAATTTCTTGCCTTTTGTCCCTGCCATTTGCATTTGTGCCACGCTGGGATCCTTTTTACACAAAAGCATAAACAGAGAATAAATATTTGAAAGCGAGAGGAAAAATGTACTAAATTTCTATATACATTTTTTCTAAATGGCTTAAAGAAAAATAAATATAATGTCTTTTCAATGTGAATTTGGTTGGAAACATGGAGTTTTTTGATACAAATAATATTTACAAATCGAACAACAAAATCTACAATAATAAAGTGAATTTAGTCTAAAATATTTATATTTTAAGGAACGGTTTTTACTCTACTTCTCTCCGTGTACACATTTATTTATTTTTTACTCCGTGTTTGTCTGTTCTGATTAAAACCGTCTGATGAGTTGCAGATGCTGTCGGCCCCAAGTTTTATTTTTATTTTTCTTTTTTTTTTTGTTGCCCAGCTCAGTCTTGCGGCAAATGGTTCCCATTGTGTTTGTTTTATTTGTATTACTTTTCGTTTACGGATATTTGCATTATTTACTTTCCAGGAAGTGCAGTGAAACAGGTTTCTTGGACTTTACATATTTTACACTTTACCAGCAAAAGTTTTAAAGCTTAAAGAGCATTTCAATAAATATATTGAAAGTTGCATGGGACGTAGTCAGAGTTGGTTTTAAATGGGCCAAAGTTAATAAAAGGCCACTTATAATTTTCAACCCAAAAACGGACGACCCAGTGAAATGTGTTATCCTTGTAATTTGAAGTCTCCTAGAGATTTGTTCGCATTCCTGTGACTTGGGAAAGCCATCAGCTGTTGGGGCAGATTTTACCGGACATCGTTGTAGGTAGCCTTTTAAATTTGTATTTCCATCTGTGCCATTGGGTCTTCGTGTGTTCCATGAATTATTCAGTTGATTTGATTTCTTCATTGCCCCATGCTGGCCCCCGTGGTCAAATGCTTCTTGGAAATCCCATTGGCATTCCTCTTGTAATTACAAAATTACTACATATCCATTTGCTAGAGAGCTACTAGACAAGGACTATGTTAAATATAAAATGTCGAGCTTTGGTGTAAGAGTATTATTCGTTAAAAAATATTTTCCCTTTGTGAAAGTTTTCAAATTTTTGTGAGTGATGATTAAAATGAAAGAATATAAATAATTTGGAAGCCCAATTAAAAATACATTACTTGAAAGTTTGCTACACATAAAATAATATATATTAATTAAATTTCCTGGTGTATCTTAATACCTTTGGTTACATCCTTAGGCATAGATATTTCCATGAAATTAAACCTAATCCTGAAATATAGTTCATCTGTTTCACATCGACCGTTATTGTAATCGAAATTTTGAGGCCTGTGTAACAGAATACAAATTAATTAGTTATCAATGAAGACACAAACAATGGCATTAGTGCAACTGCATTGAATTAAATTGAATAGTGCAAATGCGAATAATCCAGCTCTATTATTGGCAAGGTTTTCCAATTACCAAAGCTCCACCATCCCCCTTTTGTTTGGTTTGGATACAAAGATACACAACTTTCGAGATGGAAAGATACACAGAGAAGTGTGCCGGGGGCAAATCAAAATTAAAGAGATCCGCCTGCCTTTGTTGGCATTTGTGCTTTAATGGCTGATTTATTTTAATTACAATTTGCACTTACTAATGATTAATCTGCTTGCCAGGGCACGCCCATGCAAAACAGCCGGAGCCAGGGCCGGGCCGTAAAATGCTTCCCGAAAATATGTGTGGAGCACGGTTCAGAGTTCATTTGCAGTGCAATCGATTTTCACATTAATTAAGCCCTAATTACTGTAGTACAGAGACTCCAGCCAGTGGCTTATAAATGAAGTCACACTAGACCATTGAATTGAGGGAGTATCTCGTCGGAGCGAACCTGAGTACACATTTCACGGCAAAAGGACTCGGTTTTATTAATTCCCATCTGGGGGAGAGGGCCTCCTGCGGCTGCTTTATGCTGCTGTAGCTCCTGCTCTTGCTCCTGTTCATCCCCAAAGGAAAGTCTTAGCTGCCAGGACCAAACCGCATTCGCAGCGCAAAATGAAAACTCTGTGGAAAGGCGGCTTGGGGTTACTTCGTCACCGGCGACCAATTTGATGGCCAACTATAACTATAAACTGGAAAAATATTTCCCTTGGCCAAATTCCAGTTTGCAAATCTATTTCAGTGTTAATTACACGTGCAAAATAGACTGCAAAGGCGCAAGTTTTACGGCCCTGTGCGAGTAAAACTAAAAGTTTAAAAATAAACTACCACAGGACTTTATGGCCGGCTGTTCTGGGGTGCGAATAAAAGCAACATTAAATTAGATTAAAATGGGAAACTCTGGCTGCAGACTCCTGCGGAGTGGCAGCTAGTTGAAAACTTTCACTTTTGTTTGCCAAACTCAGTTATTCTTTGTATGCGTTTGTAACAAAAACCGAGACAGCCTTATTCATTTTGCTGTTTGTGTTTTTTTTTTTCTGAGGGCCTTCCTTTTTAATTTCCGACATCTGAATATTTATATGCTTGCTCGAATAACCACCGAGATGGGAGGCTAAATCAAAGGAATGCCTAACAGTGTGCTTCAATTTATTCCAGCTAGGACTTTGCCATGCATTAAGCAGGCAAAAATCGCGCATACGCCGCGTGGCCCCGAGATGCCAGGCATGCAAATGAAACGAGATTCTGTCCGCAAAGCAAACAATTTTTTAAAGCCACGCCGAGTCAACTGTGTTTGTTTATGTTTGTGGGTTTGTTGTGGCTGCTGTTCTCTCTTTCGCCTTTTGTTTGTGTAATATAATATGCATAAAAGGAAACTGTGAGTGTGTGAGTGTGAGTGTGTGTGTGTGTGTGTGAGCTCGCTCGTTCGCTTTGACATGAAATAATCAAATTGTCACAATGTCGCTCTGCTTGACGTGACATTTTTCACATCGCGCTCTGGAATGGAATGACAGGGCAGGGAACGGAAGCATCAGGAAGCAGCGGGTTCGGCAAAACACTTTGTGGGTTGCATTAAAATTTTAACAATTTTTGCATTCCACATTTCCCTCTTGGTAAATATTTTTCGTGGATTCTTCGTTTTTTGCCTGATTGATTTTGCAGCGTAACTTTCATGCAATCAAATTTCTAATTCCATTTGTTTGGGTAAAAATCGAATCTTTTACGAAATTAGTTATCCCAAAACCTAGACTTTTAATTGCTTTGACCTGCACAATCGTCGAAAAAAGTGGCCCAATCAATTGGCCAACGTAGTTCTACGGGGAGGATCCTTAGGCATGACGGGTTCACGGGATCTGACAGCTGTGCGTCGGCCCAGATGAACAGAACCAGATATAGATATCGATTTAATCATTAGTGACTGGCTGGCATCGCGCCACTCAAGTGAGCATTCTGCGGAGGCAGCAAAATGAATTTCCATTTTTATTGCATCCAGGCACCGGGCTCACACACTCGTGACGGCGCAGATGACAATGCCAGACTCCTTCGCTCCGGGACCAGTCCCAGGCCCAGTCCCAGTTGGACGAAAGAACCTCCAGACGCGGCCGGGATAATTGCGGCCTTCCCCCGAATGTGATTATGTTAGTTGAGCATAAATAATTTGATTCCCCCATTCGGCGGCCGTAATGATGGCTGCCATTGCGCCATCGAGAACGGTCGCTCGTTTCGTGTTCGTTTGCTAATTATTATTTAATACAAATCCAATAATAAAATATGCAAGAAGCAAACGAAACACGTATAACTCATTTCACAAAATGAAGAAATTTATTTGGTCATAAAATGTGGATTTTAACTATTTTTGGATGGGCGAAATATTGCTGAGAAGATTTGGGGATATGATTTACGTGAAGGATTAGGAAGGATTATTGGAAATATCTACAGAAACTGTGGGAGAATAGAACTTTACATTTATTTTAATTGAAATATAAGTAAAATGTATTCCCAATTGTTATTCTTTTTATTGACCAAAAGAAAGAGTTCAAAAATAAAAAGATGTAAAGTGTATTCATTTTAAAATAATAAATCAATTTAAAGTTTAAAACATTTGGTTGTATTTAAACCACAAAATATCATTAGATGATTTATTTCTATGAATATTTAAACCATAAAATAGTATATGCATTAAGGTAAATGTTGCAGTGTTGCTTGATGTAAATATTTTATTTAGATAAAAATAATTTATAAATTAAATGCTAAAGTTTAACCTAAAACTGTTAACCCTAAATATCCTTTGCACTGTTTAGTTGCCTAAAGCTTCTTG
Source organism: Drosophila lini (assembly GCA_018905715.1). NCBI lineage: Eukaryota > Metazoa > Arthropoda > Insecta > Diptera > Drosophilidae > Drosophila > Drosophila lini. The sequence goes on from JAEIIL010017228.1 coordinate 35,273, forward strand.
TTTTCCAGAGTACTTTGGCTTTGGCTTTACCCCAGAACCGCCAACATTCATCAAATTTGCAGTTTGGCAAATTTATTTGCTGGCTAAACGACTTTTTAAAGAGCTGTCGTCGCTTGGCGTGTGTATTTTTATTTTTTTTTTATAAGCTGACATGGATTTATGACGACTCTGTGTCCCTGTCTCCTCTCGGAAAATCCTCCCTAAATGGATCGGGCGATACTTTGCCCGCCGTAACTTTCCCCCGGCGACTCGACTTTTCGTGCTCGGTGACATTCAAAGATTGATGCGTCCCGCATCCACAAGTAATCTCCTAAATTGTGTGCATATTTGTTTAGCCAGCCAACAAGTCAACGCATTTTTAGCCCAGTTTTCCAGTTTTAAAAGGGTTTCTTTCGCATGCACTTTGCGGCAGGCTTTCAGGCGTCCTTTTATGTTTGCCTAATCGCTCGAAAGGGATCCTGGCATGCAACTGGTTGCTTATTCCAACGAATTTAATTGATTGTGGGCCGATGGATAAACTCGACGCATATGGTGGCCACTCACTGGCTGACTCTGGCTGACTGACAGTCTGACATTTTGGCCGGATTTCCAACAGATTCTTTTTAGGGGCATTTTTGGGGCTTTTGTTTGCGCAGACATTTTGATTTATGAGTTCGCAGGACGAGGGGCGGACACACACCAAAATTGAAATTTTACAAAAAACTTTTCGGGCCTCAAACAACAGGGAGGGAGCACAAGGGGACGGCAACCGAGAAAAATTGAAGAAAAGAAAAGAGAAACTCATTGTATCGTAGCAGGTCCCTTTGGTAATGACATCGCTGTCGGGCATAAAAACTTTGCATTCCTGTATCCATATCCTGGCACACATTCAGCCGAGGATAGGTTCTCAAATTGTTGCCTGGGAATAATTTGATGCAGTCGAGAGGACAAAGTGCCAGGAGTGTTTGCTAATGAGTCCAAGGGGAGGTGACTCAGCTCGTCTCCGGACAGGACATGGAATGTTCGGTTGCCTATAACGACGCCCGGTTATTAAAACTTAAAGCGTTCCCGGATGATAAATCGGCCGCGTTGATTGATGTCTAACAAGGATAGGCAAAGAATATATGAATTCTGAGAAATAGCTGTGAATATTTCATTATATGCAGGCCTGCTCCGGTTATCACTTGCAAAAGTTTTTTTTTAAATAAAAAAAAAAGAAAAAAGTTTCCTCTTGACGAAATAAAAATTAAATTCCTTTTTCCAATAAATCGGAGCTTATCTGGTAAAGAAAAAAATAGTTTACTCATTGGTCTATTGATGTTAAATTCACTCCATCGGTAGATAAATATAATACGTATTTATTTTTTAAATAATTCTTTTGTGACCCCCCTTTGGACTCAGCAAAACCAATTTAGTTGTGGTTTTCAAAGTTTTCGGAAAGTTAGTGGAATAAAACACACAGATTAAAATACCTATGAAAAAGTTGATAAAAGAAGAGTAAAATACTGGTTTTAAATATATTTAATTGAATAAATTCAATGATGAAAGAGCAGTAAAAAATGAATTAAAACCACAGGAATTAAAACTGCTAAGCTGTTTCGGACCGTATTTTGCTTGATTGTTATGTATTTGTATTATTAATAAACACTAAACCCATCATAAAATATGGAATTTAATAAAATATACATTAACCTATTAAAACTAATTAACAATATAGTATATACCTAAAGTAGTAGTAGTGTAGTGTGTCCTGGTTTCCTCTCTCAGGTATTACAGGCTTTATTTTTTTAGTAATAAAGTCCTCTTGTACCTCCTTTGAAATTTCCTTTCTTCGTGAAGTGAAAACTGCTGTTTATGTTATTCATGAAAATAAATATGTTCACAATATGAGCTTTTATGTGGTTATTTTTCCAGCCAATGTTTGCCATATTCCCAGGAGCATCTTGTTGATATTTACATTTTTTTTTGTATTGTTATAAGACCCACATTTTGCGCAAAGCTCATCAGAAATAACATTTGGCACTTTCATTAGATGCCACACTTAGCTCGGCTCAACCGAACCGAACTCGTGCCATCTGTCATCGTTGCTCCCGCCTCCTGCCGGGTGCCTTCTGCCTGGTGAACCTCAAACAAATTGAGGACGTGTGCATTTGTGGCTTCTTCAATTCAATATTTGCCCACCGAACACTGAGTAAATAATTCCGGGCGCCGGCATACTACACATTCATCTTGATCATAAGGAGCCGCCGAGTCATAACGCAGGAGTGCTAAGCAGGCAGTCAGGCAGCTACCTTTGACCTTCTGGCCAAAAATGGCAGCTGGCCACGCTCCGGCAGCTTCACACTAATGCCAGCCAAGTGTAACACACCCGCCCACACACACAAATATTTGCACACGTTAATGACTCGCTGCGATGTCAGAGCACAGCAAAAAAAAAAAATTTGTCTAGTGCCAAATTAAGTTCAATTTCCGCATCTTGAAAGTTTTCCAAGTCTGGTTTTCCTTTTTGTCTCCTTCCAAACTTTATATAATTATAATTCAAACTTAAATCTTAATTTATTAAGTCCTTGTCTTCGAACAAAGTCTTTGAAAATGTTCTAGTGCTGGAACTGAAAGCCACAGAAGCTTCAATAAGACTGCCAAGGATGGTATGTGGCCAGGGCAAGGAGCAGGAGTAGGAGCAGGACTTGGAGTCTCATCAACAGCTGCGATGGCGCTGTGCAAATTTCGCATAACATTGACCCCGTTTCATTTAATACAAATTATAGCAGGGAATCTGCCGGACTCGGCTGCTCCCACGCTCGCCATCTCGGCCCAGTAAACAGCACGGACACGTAATTTTCATTGTGGCAGCCCCCATGGTGTCCTGGCTCCTGCTCCTCCCTCATAATTATGCTAATGTGGCTTGGTCGGCTGCTGAAATGAGCAAATATAGACACAAATCAATGGCGGTTGCAGTCCAAGTTGCTGTTGTCTTCGATGTCGTGCACTGTGGGAAATAGGGAATAAGAAATACAACTTAAAGTGGTTAAAAATCAGCAGAGACTTTAATTTTGATAAAAATAATTTCGTTCAAGCTAAGTGGTTTTTAATACAATATTATGGAAAAGCTGGTGTTATTCTTGGTTGGAGGTATTTCCCGGAACAATTTTCATTTAATTACCTGGCTGCTTGAAACGCAAAGTAAGCGGGTTTTCTTAGAACACGATGCGCAGTTCTGGTTTCAGTTCAGTTCTAGTTTGCTCAGTGCAGCAGAGTGGTGAATGCAAATGCCAGGATACGGACCCAGAGCACACACACACACACACACACGGAAAGCTCGTCATTTAATTAAACGCTGCACATGTAGCAACAAATGGCTTCAATGCCGGAAATTGTTTAAGCGCCAAACAAGCGGGCACGGGCTGGGAGTGAATCTCGGCCTGGCCAGCAACAGTTAGCCATGGTTTAAGCCCACTCGGAACCCCCAGCTCCTTCTTGGCCGACCATGTCCACCCATCGAGTTACCCTTAATCGCCGTTTAAGCTTTGTGGCGCAACAATTGTTGGAGCGTAATTAATGCGATTTGGTTATGTTCCCATCGATTGGCCCGCACATGTCCTGTGAGGCAGGGCAGGGAGGGTTGTCTGGCGCTGTCCTGGCCTTCGTTGCCGACTGGACCATTAACTGGTTGGATGGCTGGCTTTTGTGCCGAACTAATGCATAAACATTTTCCCAGAAAATGTCAGTCATTGCAAAGCCCTTTCCCATTGTATCTGAACTCTTTATCTGTCGCTTCTGCCATTTTATTTAAAATTTTATTGTTATATTTTTCAGAGCCCGTAAATTTTAATGGAGACCATGCGAGAAACAAATACGTTTTCCGCCACATTAATTTGTAATTACAATTTTATTGAATCGTGAATTGTTGTCCATATCAAGTTTAGTTGACGCTTTAATAGACTTCTATAAATTAAGCTTCTTTTTAAATAAATTGAAAAGTTTAACTTGGGGGAGATAACATAAATTAAATACAGAAAAATTAAATTATCTACTGAGGAATTTTAGTATTAAAAGCTTTGAAATATGATGTTCTAATATTTTATTTATAATTCCCACACAAAGAAAATTATTTTCCTTTAATTATCGAACCGGAATTGTAATTTTCCTTGTTAAAACACACTTCAATGAGCTTAGATAATACGGTTTCATTACTGCTAATTAAGTTTGTCATTTTCAAACATTCCTTTGAATTGCATTTAGTTTTTATTTTCACACTTTGCGGTTGAGCGTTGATGATTAAAGGTTCTCCGTTGGTCCTTAGAACAATAAGAATAATTGTCAACGACTTAACCCTGCCCTTTCCTTTCCCAAACCACTCATCCTTCTGGCACATCTGCTCATTTGTGCACACTTTGACCCACTTGTGTTTGCTTTACTTTCAGTGGCGGTGTTGGACTTGCTTGTCCTTTTTATTTTAAATAAATCATACGACCCGTGTACCGCAGAAACCGCTGCACAAACACAGCCACGCACCCGCCCACAGGCGTCCGCACACAATAATAAATGGCAATGGTGGGGGGGCAACCCTTATTCCTGGCTCAGCGCATCCTCCTGACCATGTGCAGTGCCCTACATATACACGGACTCTCTCTACTTCCTCTTGATGAATATCATATATGCTAAGTGGTTTGGGGTCGCCTTTGTGCGCCCTTTTTTTACAGTTTGCCGGGGAGGGTTTGAACTTCACAGCTGTCTTGAGCCACAGAAAGAAAAGAGGGATGCTTTACCTAGATAAATAATTCATCTAATAAATTCAAGACTCATAATTTGTTTTATAATACTGCCTACTAGAGAACTACTACCAAAAACTGCAACTACTTTTATTTTTATTATTATTTATATTTTTTTGATTCATTTTCTGCGTGTTCGCTCGCAAATCGAAGTGTGGCCGGAACCAGTTGCACTTTTTAAATATTTATGGCCGTAATTTGTATGTGAATTGCCTTCGATTTGTTGTCGCCGTAGATTTCCTTGGAGATGTTTTCGGTCCTGCTTAGGCCAGCATTTATGCAGTTTAATTATTAATCAGTGCATGTGGTGCCGTGGAACAGTCACGTAAGTGGCTGCCTGTGGTTTTGGGACCTGTCCCTTCAACATTGGTAGATTGGTAGTGGCTTTGGGCTTACCTTTGGCTTTTTTGGCGAACGGTTCATTGACACAAAATCGATGTTCTAATTTTGAACTTTGGTCTGAACTTGGGAGCCCACAGAAAAATATATATCATTCAGCAAAAGCATTTTCCATTTAAAATTAAGCAAAGGAAATAATTTATAAATGATTTTGTGTAATCACGGAGTTTTGGGTTCTTAACTAATGGCTTTTTTTGAGTTCATGAAACATTGAACTGCTAAAAATGATTATCCCGAATATATTTCAAAATGTAGTTCTTGCCCTTGAAACCCGAAATCCTTTTGCTTATTAAATCTATTATATAAAAATAAGTCGAGTTTTCTGCGGGGATCAAATCACGTCAGAACGC
>JAEIIL010017243.1:0-17826 GCA_018905715.1 Drosophila lini
TATTTTTCTGTATATTACCCCAAGTTGTGGTAGAAATTTTAGACTAAATCAAGTTGGGCGATTTTATAACCACTTTCTCACCAGTCTTGCAGGTTTTTTCTCAGCCCAAAATTGTATTTATATCTAGACCTCAAAACTTTCAGTACCATTGAGATTTTCTCATGCCATTGAAAATGCCGAATGCCTCGATTTTAATAATCAGTCACGTACCGTCTAGAAATATAAATTTAATTCGGGGTGGGCAAAATAATCATTTTCAATAATTACGAAACGAATGATGGATCTGCCGAAAAAAAGAAACACTTGCCACAGCCAACAAAATAGTTCCCCCTTATCGCAAATAAAATAAAACAATTCATTTTAGGTAATGAGCGTGCACATAAATCGGGGCAATGGGAATTCGAATCCATTTCAGCCATGGAATGGGAATACGAATAGGAAAAAAATCGGCCTTATCAGCGGGGAGCAGGCAAACACAGTTGCAAAACAGCAAACACCATTTTCAAAGCCGATAGCTAAAGCCAATCTGCCTCAACACAAAAAACATATATGGGGGCCCAATGAAAGGAATCAGAAAAAAAGGGGATCTCCAATTTCCAAGAATTCAATTGCGAGCGATAAGCGAAAGCTACGAGCCTTGTGCCATGTACACCCTATATATAGAATTACTATAAATTACGCTGCTAAATTTATTACTCTGCACAAGAAAAAAATTTAATTTCAATTTTTAAGATTATTTTTTTATGTTAAAAAAAGCAGTAAATGAAATTGTAGAGCTAAGATTTTATTAGAATTTAATTTAATCAACATTTAATTTAAAATTGTAGAGCTAAGATTTTATTAAAATAAAAAAAATCTAAGAAAATATATATTTTACCAGAAATAAATGGGTAAATTTTTTAATCCTCTTTTTAACTATTTAAAATTTTGTACATTTTTTTAACACTATAAAATTATTACAATTTATTTTTAAATGTTCCTCTAATTATTTCAACACCTTAAGAAATCATATTTTGAACTTTTCAAAGTATTATTTAAAAGTAAAATTCTTTTAAATTGGTAGCCACATAATTACTTTTATTAATTAATATAAATTATATATATACCCTAAATAAATGCATAGTTTTGTTAACAAGCTTTTGATATCATTTTCCTACACCTCAATTGAACCTTTCTTGCCGTGTAGGAATTCAAATAATTTCATGGCAAACACTGGCGCTGATAACACTCGCATTTAACTATGCCAAACTTGGGCGGGGACTCGTATAAACCTATAATTGTACTATATACACCTGATAAACAAAAAATGAGCCCTCGTAGAAATCGTATCTAAAAATTCTTACCACTTTGGGCAGCGGCGACAGCGGCATGCTGAACAGATACTCATCGTTGAAGATGTTGTAATTGTCCAGCGTCATTTTGTCGTATATCTGTATGGCTTCCGTTTTGACTGTTTTTTTTTAATTAGCTAATATTTGTTTAAATTGTTAAATTGTTTCTGCAACAACGGCAGGGTGAGTCAAACGATTTCTGGCGAAATTCGCCAAACCGAAACACACACTATTATAAATGTATCTGTAGCGGTGGCAAGTATCTGTATCTGTATCGTGCGAATTATTTGTGTTGTCTGTTTTCAATATTTCCTAGAATTGCCGACTGGCTGCTTGCTGCTTTTGTTTAAATTTTCTTTTTTTCAGGCACCGCACATTCTGAGAGAGTCGCAATTTTTCACACACACAATATTATTTTTTTTCTGCTGACTTTTCGCGTAATTTTCTCGACTTGCTTGGCGTTTTTTGCGCAATTTCAAATTCACTCGACAGCTGCCGAAGCGATTGGCACGGCAACTTGTTTAGACTAAATGCGTCATCGTGAATGGCGGGCTTTTTATACCAGAGACCCGGTCGGGTCTCGGATTGAGTGTCTTTTTAGAGAGAGCAAAAGAGTGAGCGAAAAAATACTATCGAGTGAGTCAAAAGATATGGGGGGCTCTGGCATTTCCTGAGCAACAGCGAGAGCTGTAAGGCCCCAAGAAATACTCACATCTACATATAAATATCGGGTTAAACCCAGGCAGGAATGCTTTACGCTCTACGGATTGAGATATATATTTCTCTCCATATTCTCAACTATTTTTCGGGTGTCTCACGTGCCCCTCGCCAGCTTGGTTTTTCTTTGGCTACGTAAAAAGCCTTTTGTTTACCCCGATTCCCCATTCCGATTTCGATTCTGGCCAGGCTTATCTTATCGCCGAGTCGAGACAATTTAGTTATGACATAAGCAACTAAATTTAAAGACCCCGGTAAAGTCCCGCCCATATGAAACCCATGAATGGTGAACCTTTGTGGAGGAGCTCTTATCGCCGGTATGGCTTTTCGAAATGGGTCGAAATTGGCGGCGGTCCGGTGTCGCCGCCGCCGGAGGCTCAGGTGGCTCAGGTTACCAACTGCAGTCCGGCGCAGGTGTTTTTTTTATCTATGATACGTTAGCTTTTCAATAAATATTGATGGGGGCCCCTTCCACCGAACACCGCGATTGTATCGATGCCTTGTAATCGTATGCGGATAGCTCTAAAAAATAAAAGGCCGCGCTGACCTTGCGGCGTCACTTACGTGCGCTTTGTACATTCATATGTATGTGCCTGTGTGTGTGTATTTACCTCCCCAAAAACGGGCGGAAAGTGCAGCGTTAAGTGGGTCATGTGACACTGGACATTTGTGCTCTACTTACCTGTAACGAGAAAGAGAAATTCACAGTCAATTAGGATTCTAATTGAGATCAGAATAAGTGGCTAGGGTTACATTCCCTGACCCAGATCGATAAGGATTTGCGAAAATCAAGACAGGCTTTGGTTGGAATGTGAAATTGAGAAGATAAATCGATGGAACATCGATGGAGATATATATTATTGTAATAGAAATTAATAAAAATATATAGCTATCAGTATTATATCGAAAATATGGCGAGTTTTGATGGATACATGTATAAACATTTAAAATCCTTGAAAATACCGAGAAATATCAACTTATTTTAGAACATTTTACTTAAGGAAATTTTCAAATTACATCAAATATCGATACAGTCTCAACCGTATATGAAAATATGATTTTAAAATTATTAAAAATATTTAAATATAACAATAATCTTTTATTTTAAAGAAGGTAGCCCCTAGATCATTGATCCCAATCTTAATTCATCTTTTAAAAGTAAAATTTACAAGTCAAATACCAAAACATAGTTAGTTAATGAAGAAATCCCCATAATATCCCCAAAACCCCCTTCTTTTCATAAATGGTTTTCTTGGAAATACCCCTTAAAAACAATCTCCCAAAACTCATAAACTCTTAACAAAATTTCTAGAGTTAGGCCACAGAAAATTCCACACACTCATGCTGGGACGTCATAACGAATGATAAGGGGCTGCCACTGGTTTCCATTTCCACTTTCGCGACTCTGCCTGAAACCGGGAGCTGTTTGTAATGCCGGTTCTGGTAAGTACCAGCACCAGATAGCGCGGGATTCGGAAGAACTCGATGGTCAGTAGTTTTCTTTTTTTAGAATCAGAATAACATATCGGGATTTGTGCACTTTCCCCGTGCAGGAAGTGGTGCTCGTAATTCGGCGGACTCCGCTGCGAATAACAAATAATGAATAATGAGATTTTCTGCCGAAGCCGCTGGCCAAATGATTGATAAGGCCGCCGGCCCGTATCTGCTAAAGGCGTTTACATCAGTGCTTTAAAATAAAGTTATCTCTGTCTACGTATTGTTTTCCTTGCCGCGGTGATAAGGAAATATGGAAGGTTTCGCGATAAGTCTTGCAGTTCCGTAGCGTGATCAAAACTTCCGGTGCTAATGATGATGATGATGATGATGATGATGGGGGTCTGGGGTTCGAGTCCAGTGTGTGTCGTAGGCCCCATATCAAGATAAGATTGAATGGCTAACAAAGGAATCGGATCTATGACAAATGCCTGCTACCCCTAGAGTTGCCTATTATGGGCCTTACGATTGCCAAGTGTTTATGGTGTAAACAGAAACCAACTTGATTACTGCTTGCGATTTGATCAGGGAGTTGAGTTTATTAGCCCCAATTGCGAAGAAAGTTGACGTTTTTATGGTCAGGCCAATGGATCAGGTCGTATTGGTTGTACGTGCTTTGTTTTCGGTTTCTAGATAAAGTCGTATTTCGAAATATATGAGTAAATTGAACGAAGAAGGGTTTTTTACTTATAATAAACTAAATTATAAACCATTTTAAATAGGTTATTTCATAATCTCTGAAAAGTTTTAGAGATCGGCTTGTCATTCCTTTAAATCTTCTACTGTCACTATAAATTTTTCCACATTTTTTACATAAACCCCACTGACAACTCCAGAAATTTTCCCACAAATATTCCATAAAAATTTCCATGTACCAAAAATAATGTTGACATCAAAGTGCTTCCGGATCAACAACCGACCACTCCTGATGCAACACCTTTTACAGCGCAACTCCTCCGCAAACTCCACTCCCTTCGCACACTCCAACCAAATGAAGAAACCGTCCAACTCGGACAAATCCAGCTCTGGCCCCGGTGATCCCAGTATAATGGTGGGCAGGGATCCCTACCTGGTCAAGGTGGTGCATGGTTGTTCCAAGGAACCGCGTCTGCCCAGCGACCGCTCGAGAAGGCGCTTTGGCGAGGACAGCTGGTTTGTCAGTTCCACGCCGCTGGCCGAGGTGCTCGGAGTAGCTGACGGCGTCGGTGGATGGCGGGACATGGGCGTGGACCCAGGACGCTTTGCCACTGAGTTAATGGCCTGCTGCTCTGGGCAGGCACAGCGACCGGATTTCGATGGAAAGAGTCCCCGGGAACTGCTCATCGCCGGCTACCAGGAACTAAAACGTCGCGAACAGCCAGTGGTGGGCAGCAGCACCGCCTGCCTGGTGACCATGCATCGACGGGACTGCACCCTGTACACGGCCAACCTGGGCGACAGCGGTTTCCTCGTTGTACGCAACGGAAGGATCCTCCATCGCTCCGAAGAGCAAACGCATGCCTTCAATACACCCTTTCAGCTGACGGTACCACCTGGTGGTTGCCAAGACTACTCCCTCTACTGTGACCGCCCAGAGATGGCCGTGTCCACACGCCTCTCCCTGCAACCGCATGATCTGGTTATCTTGGCCACCGACGGTCTCTTTGACAATATGCCCGATAGCATTCTCCTTCAGATGCTCAAGGGAATCCGTGGAGACTCTGAAAGGGATCTGCAGGCGAGCGCCAGTCGGGTGGTGGAAAAGGCCCGTGAGCTCTCGCTGAATGCCAACTTTCAGTCTCCCTTCGCCATCAAGGCCAGGGAAAACAATATTCCTTATGCTTGTGGCGGAAAACCGGATGATATTACCCTCATCCTGGCCAGCGTCGAGGTGCCCTAGGTGATGAGGTGTCGTCGGCAAATATTAGTCCATGTTTATCAAGAAGACAGCGATAAAAAAAACACCAAAATATATACATAGATACGTGTCACGTGTTTATACAAAAAGGGGTCTTTGGATGGCACAGGAAAAGGCAAAATTATAGGTTTTTGGGGAATGATTTTTACTAAAGAAAATTCTACTTTTCATATTATTTAGCTACACATTTCTACTTTATTTTAATTTAAATTAAATTCACAAATTAAAGGCAACCCCTACACTGAGTATACTCATCGTATTTCGCTATTATCTCGACCGCCGCTGTAGGCTAGCCGTACTATATATTTTTGTTTATAAAGACGCTGATTTGTATGTGCCTATATAGGTGCTCGTTCATTCAGCAAACGCGATTATGAATGGACGGTCCAGCTACAACCGATTCCACACACAACGCGCCGGGATGACTCACCGCCGTTTAACCAGAATTCGTGCGTTTTTTTTCCATTTTGGCCCAGTTGGTGTGCGGTGCGGGGGCCAAGGGGGCAGCGGGACGTGCCACGGCCTAGGGCTCCACACTTGGCGCCCACTCGCAAACAAAACCTCGTAGTCAACAAAAAAACGAGTTTCTCTCGACTCGTTAAAACGCTCAAATAATACTCAGAGAGGGAATATACAATATATCTGAGTGAGATATCCGAGTGAGTGAAATCGTAAAAAGCTCTCAGATACTCAGAGAGGAAGCCAAAGGCGAAATCAGGCGATCCGGTGCTGGAAATCCCCAGTGCAGCATTGCGAAATTCTCCCCAAGTATTTAAGCCTGTCGATAAAAATGGAGAGGAGAAGGCTCGACAGGGATATATCCCCTAAATTAATTTAGTTCATAGTCCTTATTCTTTAGGTAGTTTATATTTAAGTAGAGAATTTAATATTTAAGTAGTTATCAAAATTTTAAAAATATTAAAAAATATTTCTACTACCTTAGTTACCTTATTTAATTACTAAATAAATAGAAAGAAATAATATCTATCTAAATTTTAAAATAAATCTAAGGCTTCTATGGAATTTTCTAGAAGTCCAAGGTCTTTGCTCGAATATTTTTTAAAGAAAGAAAATGATCTTAACTACAGATAAGTCTTAAGATACGAACTTTTACACAAGTTTTTAGAAAGTCTGATTGGAAAATCCTATCGAGGAATTACATATTTAGAAGGTTTATAAACTACAATCTCTAGAAATATTTATTAATTTTTCTAGAAAATAATCAAAAAGTATATTAAGAAATACTGTAGGATGACCTACTATCTTAGATATTTCTAGAGTTTTGAGGGATAGAACAGGGAAAATATTGTTTCCTTTAGTTACCGAATTTCAGTAGATCAAATTGAAAACAGTTTTTTCCTTATAAAGGAAAAGTATTAATATAATTATTATTATTATTAGTAAATATATAGTCACAGAAACTCAAAAACTATAAGAAACTCCAACTTAAATTAAGTTTTAATTATTTTTAAGGTTCTTCCCCCAGAAACCCTAAATTCTTCGAGCCTCAGTTGCATTTACAAGGAGTTAACACAATCTTGGGAGTGCTGTGTGTGCTGTTGGTCGGTTCCTGATAATTTTTCCTTTTGACTTTATCTTTTCTCGCCTCGCACTTTTCAACGCCATGGCGAATCGAAGCTGGCAGCACCCTTTCTCCATTCCCTCCTGGTTTACTGGAATGCCATCGTCCGATGCTGCGCCTCTTCTTGGAATTCCACGCAGCAAGATGCGTCACACAATGCGAATATATATATACATATGTATGTGGAGGGAAGTGATCGGGGGCAGCCAGGATCGCTTCGCTGCTGCTTGGAGGTGTAAATCTTTCAGTGCCAAGAAATGCACTTGCCTCCAGATGTGCTCCAATTCCACGGGGAAATCCAGGCATATCCACACCCAGTCTCAACAATACCATTTTACCATTTCCGTTGCCTGGAATTAGTTGTATTTGCCAATGTATAACTCAATTAGGGGGTCCCTGCTTCTGCAACTGGCATTTAGCACTGCCAAACACCTCCTCCCCCACCGCCCACAATTTGAATACGAATTTCTGGGTATAATTCCATCTACTCGACAGAGTTCAACAAACCCACGAAACCAAATTAATCGACATGACGCGGGCAGTGGTGTGGTCTGGGAATTATGCAAAGGGATTGCTTTGAGGTAGGTAAATGGGAAAATTAGCTTAGATATTTAATTTAAGTTTTATTATTTTTAGTTTATATTATATTTTATTATATGAAAAACTGTAACCAAAAGGTTTGATTACATGTTGCTATTGCTCTTTAGAACTGCTGTGGTTTATGGGCCCTTAAATAATTGATTTTAATTTATAATCTTAATTAAACTGATTCAAAATGATATTTAAATAAATATAAAAATATATTTTAGATATAATATTTTTCTGTTGTATTACAGTTAAATATTAATCTCACACACATTTAAGGGTTGAAAAACCCCTCATTATATAATTGATAATTGCAAATAATGTAACTTGGTAATAGAGCAACTATTATAGGCCCTCAAAACCAAAAACAAAACAAACAAAAATTAAAAACGTAATTGCTCAAATATTATTGTAAGGTTTTCAGTTTAATTCGCTGCCACCCTGCTTATCAGTTAATTTCAATCTTTAGCATTTTGAACGAAGGCATGACTGTAGCTTTGTGCGGTGTTCTGTATGCAAAAGATAACACTATCGCGGCACTATCTGTCGCCCCCCCGAATCCCCCTTGTAAACAGCGCTCCTCCCGATAAGTGTGTGCTTTATTTTTCTTTTTTTTTTTCCTTACCTCACTCCCTGCTCCCATGACGCCCCAATTTGATTCCAAGAAATCGAAAGCTAGTGCGAAAGCACGCAACTTTTGACATTTTCCTTTTGTTTGTTGGCTTTTCATATAACATACATACATATTTGCTTGTTAGTTAAGTGATGATGACATAATTCCCCAACGGGGGAGAGGAAAAAATTAACATTGCTGCTGAAAAGCGATCGCTTTTCTCTTCGTTGGTTGTGACGTCATGCGGGTAAAGCAATCGTGTGACCAAATTTGGCTCTCAAATGAAGCGAGCTCGAAAAAACCGGCTTTGCTACTCTAACGCTTATTTTTCTGTTTTTTTTTTGGCCTTAGCTTAAGCCAAGTTTAAGCCATTGACGTCATGAGATAATTTCATTAGCGTAGCGCCAAAATGCACAAGCTAAACGGACTTTTAGTGGCAGACAAAAATGGTTGTTTTTTTTTCAGGGGACTTTCCCTTAATTGTTAAAGCAAATCGCAAAGGTAGAAGTTTTGGTAAAGAGTCCAGTAAAAAAAAAAAAGTAAATAAAGATAAACGAGAGTAAATACAACTGTGATAAGATTTCAGAAATTGCAAATTCATCTTAAACAGCTCTTTTTAGTCATTTTGTCATTGTTCCATTTATAAAATGTGCAGAAAGCAAATACCTATAAAACCATATTTAAATGTTGTTTATCATTATTGTTAGCTAAAATTATTTTGTTTGTAAAATTAAGAAGAGACTTTTATGACTAATTAATTAAAATCTACAAAAAATGTCGCTTATAAACCCCAATTACTGCTCCCAAATAACAAAAATATATCAGAAAAGAACCGCAAAAAGTTTAGACTTATGCAAAATGATCATAAAGTATTTCAATGTTAAAAAAAATCCCGGGAACATAATCTACAAAAAACCAATCATTTCTGGTTTTTCACGTCTAATGACTGAAATAAATCTATTACCTAATTTTTATAGAACCTAATAAAGGATTTCCCCTTGAAATATCCATTTTAAAAGTCTAGATAAAAAAGTAAAAACAAAAACCTATTTTCATATAGATAAAACCTCAAATTCAGGCTAGAAAGTCTTAAAAAATCTGCAGAAAAATCCCCAAAAAAATCAGTATTCAATAAACTGATTAATTCTGAATTGCAAAATTCTGAAACAAATTTAACAAGTACCATTGATATCTAACAACTTGATTTCATAAGAATTACTATAATAAACCAGGTTTACCCATATTCCACAGATCTCAAGGAGTTTCCATCGAACACAAAGTCTATATTTACTCTTTTTTATCAGTTTCAATAAAAAAAAACCTATTACAAATTCGCGTATTTCGCGGAATTTCCTCAAAGAGACCAAAAGCCAGTCAATGAAAGCGTTTGTAACTCAGCAACAAGTGCGTCAATGTCAATTACAACTGTACTACAGCGACGTTATCTGTTCTATCGGTGCGACGGATCCGCAGTTCATATCAGAGCTGGTGCACCAAGGCAATCGAATTTACAAAACCTGTGAAAATTTCCAAGAACAATCGAAAGGAATAATAAAATAATAAAAAAAAAAAAAAAAAAAAAGAATGCGAGGACTGTCAGAATGTCGTAAAAGTTTTGCACAGACCAGTGTTAAATACGGCGATAAAAACGTAGGGAGTAAATAATAAAGTAAATAAAGCGAAGAAGTCAAAGTCGGGGAACAAGAACAATAATAATTAATTGTTTGTTGTTTATGCATTTATATGTATATACATTTATTTATTTTTTTGCTGGCTAAGTGAACGAGCTGCGCGGCGGCCAGAGCCTTCGTTATTGGCGGAGGCAATTTTATATTTATTTATTTTTAGTCGATGCGCACATTAAATTGGCAATTTCTGTAGGATATCTGATCATGATTATAAAGTGCTAAAACACAAAAATACAAAACGTGTGGCTGTCAATACAGTTGGGGTTAAAATAATGATATACTTTTACTATTTTGTAAATTAATAAGCAATTATAAAGGAAAATGTTTTATAAATTTAATTATTGATTGTAATTTTTAATATAAATTTGAAATAATTCCTTTAAGTATAAAGTTTTTATAATTTTATACATCATTTATTTACCGAATGCTATACATGAAAATTAATTTTGTAATATAAAATAACCACTTGAGGAATTTTCCATATTTTTACATATTTTTCTTGTTAATGTTACCATAACTAAATTTCTATATATTTCTTGTTAATTTTAAAAACCTATTATTTTGACCCCTGCTGTGCATACTTAAAAGTCTCTAAAAAGGTTATCTCCGAGGAGAGTTCGCTGCTCGTTAGCCGATTTGCTCGTGACTTTTAATGCGTTTGCTTTTAATGCATGGAATATTTATGTAGCACGCTGCATGTTTTATGCAGCACAATGCGAAAAAAAGGCAATTTGAGTTGTTCAAGTGCATAGCACCATATACGGCATATAGCATACCCCCAACCCCACACAACACCCCTATATCTATGCATCCCATAGCTATGTAGCCACCCCATCATCCGAGCGAAATCTCCACATTGCGACGCGTGAGCTGCCTGACATTCTAAGTGGTAATCGTTGGTGCTTTCGGGGGGATTATTCGGTTTCGGTTTGAGGGGGTTATCAACAGACTCTCTGAAGCATCTGAGTGCCATTTGACCTTGGCATTGGATTTAATTCTATGGTGAAACTGCAGCATAATGCCGAATGTCAAGCAAGGCAGGCGACACAAAAGCAGAGGATAAAAGGGGAGGAATATCTGTGGATATGTTGAAATATATGTATGTAGAATGTGGCACATCAATTCTGGTATTAGCCAAGGGATTTGTGCAGCGAAAAACATTTTAAACATTTTTGTTTTTAATCTTTTCGTTTGAATATGCTAATATTTCTTAGCAAAGTCTTAGTTGTTCTATATTTCAATTACATTTATTCATAACAAGCCATAAACAATTTTTTTATATTGTGCCTAGTGAAAAGTAACTATTTTTAAACTGAAAGTTATTTAAGATAAAAGTTCTCAGGGTGGGGAGAATGGCGTAGTCGACAATAATTGTGCTTAAAATGTTCCTCATTAAAAACTCTCAGAGCTGGTGCATTGAATTGTGCTAGTCACGATTACTATTACGAATATAGTATTAAATATAGTATAGTATGTATATATTTGATGATATAACTTTAAACGTTTTTTTAAGAGATTTTTTTAATTAGAGATACAAAATTTAATTATTTCGGATCATGCAATTATATTTTTTTTACTTTGAACAACTAAAGATGTTTACGGATGATTTTTAAATAAAATTTTACATATGCCTAATTCTATTAAATATTTTTAAATTATTCAAATTAAAACTTAGTCTTTATTGATCTCATTCAATATTGTCACGAGTCAGCAAATAACAATTCAATTTAATTGCTTGAATTTTCAATCCAAAAATGATTTCTTTAGAATGCTGCAGTTTCGATTGGATTCCAATTGGATTATTACCCCCCAGCTGGCCGATTGGAAGCCTTGACCTCAGTGGAAGTCTTATTGGCTCGTTGGCCACACTGCGGCAGCATAAAGTTTGCGGCGCTGCACGTGTTGCAATTGCGAAACGAGAAAAAATAAATGAAAATAAAACACAAATAATATAGCCACACCTACGCCGCAAAAAAAGATACAAATGCAGCTACGAGATACAAAGATACAAAGGCGGGGAGTACCGAAAATCCAAAGCACATGCCGACGAAATAGCGCAAGAGAGAGACACCTAGAGAGAGGCGGCAACCTTGAGTGCAACAAAGGAATGCACACACTAAAACCACTCAATGGCTCTCAGTGCACTCTCTCGCATGCGATAAATGTCACGTATCTGTGTGAACCGAGAGAACGAAACAGCGGGAGGGAGAGTGAGAGCAGTGTAGTTCTCTCTGGGGGAAGCATACAAGTGTGTGCGTATGGAAGAGTGACAGCGCGAAAACAACAACAAAAGTGTAAATTGAAATTCCAAAGATGTCGACAAAGTAAATACGAAATAAAAACCCAAAACGAGACAGCAAAAGGCAGCCACAGACACAGCAACAATAATAATAACAATGGAAAGCTACAACAAAATGCGCACAACACAATTCGGCGAATAATTATAATAAAAAAAACGAAGCAGAGGAATATACATAACAACAAAAGTTCAATATATTTTTTTAAACAAGTTTCCAGAGCGTACAGCTTTTGGCTTTGCTGTTATTGTTGCCGCTGCTGCTCTTTTCTATATATTTCTGCGATTGAGGCAAAGTCTGCTTTTCGCCATCACCATTTTTTGTTGCCTTTAGCGAGAAATATATCGGAATATGGCGGCATCGGCGATCGAAAAGCTAGGGGAAGTAACAGTGGGGTAGCGAGGGGATTATTGCGTTCTATGCAGTACCAGTTCGTACCGCCCGCGCTCACATCTCATCCTATCCCCATCCCCATATCTATCCTCTTCTAATTCCATCATAAAAAAATATATGTATGAAAGCCAGGGTTGGGGATGATGATGCGAAGCTCGAAATACCCTTGCACACTACATAGTGTCATGGTAGCTACTAGGTTTACATAGGCAAATATTGCAGATACAAATAAAACAAAATAACTAAATATCCTAAATATTAATATATGTGACTAACATAAAATAAGGACTTTTACTTTACTCTCATGTGTTTACAAGTCTCTCTAGTTTTGCATAGAAAACAGGTTCAATAAATTTATGGATTACCAACTCCCAACGAGAGGCTAATAAGACAGCTACAGGTTTATTTGCTAAAACTTATTGTACCTACTACATTCATAGGTTCTCCACTTTACAAACAAAATAATAGCAATTACAATATTATAGTTTTTGTATTAGATTTCATTTTTAAAACTATGCCTATAATAAAACACGCACGGTTTATGGTTTTAAGTAAGCTACACTATAAGAATGTAATATCCTTATTCCTCCAGAATAGGAAGGTCGTAAAGAGCCTTCTTCCAACAGCAACAAAGCCTTCTTTTAACTCCTAACATTATGTACATAATGTCATACCTCAATTTTAATAAGCATGTGAAAAGAATGGGGTAGTCTCAACCCATTGAAAACTTAGGTACTTTTTCCACGAAGTTAGGTACAAATGACCCCAAATACCCGCCTGTTCTAGGGTATACAAAGAGGGTATCTCTCCACTTACGATAAGATTGCGCACGGCGGCGGTTGTTGGTGTTGCCGCTGCTGCTATTTTAGCTGTCGATGTCGATATCGTTGCGGTTAGATCGGCGGGCAGAAAGTCCAATTGCTCCTCCTCCTCCTCCTCCAGTTCCTCATCTTCTTCTGCTGCTTCTACCCCATCCTGGGTCTCCGGCTTCAACTTGGGATCATCTTCCCTCGCCTTTGCCAAGGCGCCGCCGCCTCTTCTGGTTGTGCGCTCGACTTTGACTTTCATGGTTATTTATTTTATAAACAATTTACACACTCCCCTTCACTTCCTTCGCTTATGGGTTAGGGTTTTTCCAGTGTTTGACAGCGGGGAACTATCTAGAATCCAGATTAGTGGGACCGGACCACGCCCCGAAAAGCACGCACCGCCTTATGTTTTATTTGTTGTCAACACTTGAACTTCGCACGGCTTTGTTTTAGTATTGCAATATTTCGTAATTGTGTTATTTCCGATTTTGAATTTTTCTTTCTTTTCACTCACACACGCACTCACACACGTTCGTAGATAACGCGAAATTACACATGGACAGAAGGCGTGTAACTGTTATTTCCTCTGGCGTAGTGTGCGCCTTTTCTTTTTGTTGTTGCTTCTGTGTTTGCTTTTGTTTTTGGGAATGTTCTCGTCTGCACTTGTGAAAGTGTTAAAAATTAACTGTAACAACAAAAACAAACGAATGTAGAGTCGAGGGGCGAACAAACGTAACGTTTTTGTGTTTTTTGTCGCCTTTCTCGCTCTGGCCAAACGTGGCTCTCCAGTGCGTGCGAACGGGAGGGGGCGTTGGGCTGGGCGGACCGATTAACGGGCGAGAGGGAGACAGAGGATGAGTGACAGAGAGAGCGTTGTGGGCGAGAGACGCGAGAGAGAGGGACACAAAAGCCGCGTGGCTTTCCGCTGCCGTGGCTGCAGTCGCGTTGCCTTAACAAAAAGCGAAAAATAACTGAATAACTGAGCAGCGACGGCCACAGACCGCTTTGCTATCCGCCGTCGGGTGACGTCTTGGCCATTGCTTCACACACACACACAGCGCACACTAGCGCGCCAGCATACGGCAGCGGCTCACACAGATACTCGCACACACGCGCAGCGTCTGGAAATACAAGTTGCGTATATGCCAGGGATGCACAGAGTTCCAAATGAGCGGAACTAGTTGCTTGAGCTAGGATTGCGAGAACTAGTTCCATTTGGGTTTTTATTTAATTAAAACTTTAAATTATTATTAATGAGAGAGTACGCATCTTATATTCTAGATTCTCTTTATAAAAGCCAAAAAGTAGGCAGCTTTTATATACATACATATGTACAATTGTTGTCCCTTTAAAAAAAAATTAACCTGAGTCATTGAATCATTAATTACTCGTATTTAATTAACACAATTTCTCGTTCAAATTATTCCATGCTTCCGTTAACACAAAATTTTTGTATATATTTTTTTTAACACTTTCCAAAAATAAACGCCAAAAATAATCCTTGAACAAATGAAGCAAACCGCAAAAACCGCATGGAAAATCCCGCGTGAACGTATTTCCTTGCTCGGTTCCATACAAACCGATGCTCGCGGCCCTGACGAATGTCGGAGCAAAGAAAAAGCGCACAATAAATGTCAAGTCAAAGCAGAGAGCATGCAAGAGTGCCTCTCTCACACATACAGCGGCAAAACCATGTCATCCTTTTATCGCATGCGAGAAAAATGCCCAATGAGAATCACTCACATTGAGTGAGAGAGCGAGTAACACTCGGCTCAAAAGCAGTTACACTCAATTGAAGAATTTGGCGCGCAGCTCGTTTGTTGACATTTTCCACTTTGTTTTGTGTCTCTCTCTTCGTTGGATTTTTTGTTTTTGTATCTTTTGTTGTTGTTGCTGTTTCGGATTTATGTATGCCACGCATCGCATCGCCACTTTGCGTTTTCGGATGACTCATCGGGGTTTTTTACACACGGATACGTGTTGGATACCAACACACAGATTCAGATACTCGCAGTAAAACTAATGTGGGCCTCCCGCGATTTCAGTTTCAGATTCATTTTCAGATTCCCATAGGCTTGGGTTAAGGCTCTGGGACTCACAGACAGGTTCGCCACACGTTAAAAAAGGCACTTAAAAGTTATTTTTGTTTTAGAATTAAATTAAGGGGAATTTTCGTAAAAAAAAGGGGAGTTATTTTAGGGTATTTTAGTATGGTATTTAGTGGAATTTTTGTTTAGATATTATTTTAGTCTAGAAATGTTCCTTAAATAAAAATATTAAAAATATTAAAGAATTTAAAAATCTCTTAAGTTATTTTATAATACATTTTTTTTACATTAATATTAAAACTTTGTTTAAAGAATTTAATATCTAAATATATTTACAAAGTTCTCAGGGATTTTAATACACAAATATGTACAAGATTTTCTCACTATCTCAAATAAATTGTATCCATTAGATTTTCTCCCAGTGCAACCATCTGAGGTCCGAGGTCGTTTAATGAGTGCAAGCGAGTGTATCTGTATCTGCAAGATGCATTTGGGCGCGTGCTAAATGTGTCTATTAGCCGCAGCCGCACCGCCCCGTACGGTGTATATGCATTAATTCCAATCCCATTCGGACTTGCATTCGCATCTTCCGAGACCCATTAGGTCCCAGGTAGCCAGGTAGATTTGGGACTCGCCACCGCCATTAGTTGGGACTCGGGAATGACTCCGGATTGAGACAAAGACAGGGACAGAGTCACCTCACCTTGCAGCACGAGTCCGATAAGCGGTGTCTGAGTGCTGGCGTCGGCACTTCCCGAGTTTTCAGGACGTCAGACAGACCATTGAGCAGACGGAAGATGGGAGTGTCACCAAGGCCGAGGGTTGAATGCCTTCAATGTTTGGGTTTCAGTTGCTGCTAATGTTGCAGCAATTTGCCAGGCGACTGCACGGGTGCACCAACCACTCTGATTAGGTTACCATTCTAGCTCATATTTTATGGGTTACCTTGGGTTAATTCTCGGGAATAGCCGGCGGAAGGGAAAACGGAAGCGGAAGGACCATAATATATATATATTTTGCCATTTAAGTAAGTGATTTCTTTGCTTTAAAAAAGGATTATGATTAATACAAGAAAATAAGCTTGTAATACAATTTTATATATTATATATAACCTTCTATATACTTTCACTAAATAAAGTAACCACCATTTATCTCTCAGACATTTTCCTGTTCATATATCTGCAGTGCTTTGTTTGTCATTTTCGTATCTCCAAAGTCTCAATTACATTATAATTATATCTACTTATCACTTCAAGTGCTTGCGCTGACGCTTAATTTATTTAAGTCCAAACAACTTGTATTCGTACTTAATTATTTACATTGCGATACGATCGCCTGAATAATGTTTGCATTGATTAAAGTTTCGAGATCACGTCATGGAGGAGGGCGAGCGACGTCATCGTCAGCAAGTCATCAAGTTCCCGGAATATTGTTTATAATTCCCGGTATCAAATGAATAAGCCCCGAACCAGAGAGAGTTGTATTTAAAAAATACACCCTGAGGAAATTTAATTCGAGCTCCCTTATGAATGAATGGGAACCACTAGACTAGGTGGGCGTTTATATGGTATAAAATACGTATATATAGGCAGGTATTAATCATATCGCAACTATTTCCGTTGCAATTATTTCAAAGTCTTAAGCACGTGCGATGCCTGCTGTTTATTTTCTCGGTGCTTGGCAGGTGCAAATGTGTTTTTTCACGGACAAGTGGTCTGCACTTTCATTGATAGGAAAACAAGTTCCAATAAAACCCAATCGAAATCAAAAGAGACGACCTTCAGTCGAAAAAAAACAGCTGATTGCTAATGCTAATGGAAGCATTAAAAACAAAAAAAAAGAAACAACACAAAAATAAAGGCGAAAGGGGCGTGTTAACTATTGCAACCAAGTAAATGATTAAGAAAACTTAATGAGTTTGTTGTAGAACCGTATTTTTCGAGCGACGCTCATTAAAAAATTAAGCATACGGAATAATAACAGATATGGCAATAATAAAACCTAAACGACGGCAAATTAAAGTTGTTAATTGTTTTTGTAATAATTAATAACAATAACAACAACAACAACAGCAAAAGTCGGAGCAAAGCGGAGCGATCAACCATAATGTTTCCAGAAAAAGCAACAAGTTCAAGGACAGAAAACCAAAAGTCGCAGCATTGAAAGTAACTTGGAAACAAGATTTTCCTTAAGGTTTCCTATGCATTTGAGGGTTTTTTAAGCATTACAAAAAACATTATTTTAAGAAAGAACCTTAATAAATTAAATGGAATTACAATTTACACTTTTTGTAACCTATTATGACCGAGTCTAAGAAGTATTTACTTGGGGAAATTCATATGATTGTCAGGATTTCCTTTCCTAGAAATTAT
>JAEIIL010017245.1:0-26058 GCA_018905715.1 Drosophila lini
AAATATAGGACAATAGAAAAATTTAAAGAGTTTAAACTATTAATTATAATAGGAATCACAAACAATTATAAATTATCATTAAATTGGCTGAAAATCCATGACTTTTTCTTTTGCTAAAGTTTGAATTATCATTAATAATAATATTACTTTGTAATAATAACAACTCACTAAGCGCACTAAAATAGTTCCAATAAAGCCATTAAAATACCCTAGAAATACACCCTCCATACTAGCCGACTGATAATGCTGTGAAAATAAAAGTCAGCACAGCAATTTGCCGAACATTTCCCAGAAAAGCAATACAAATACAAGCTCATTTAAATGGCGCACAAACAACTGGAAAGCCAACCGTAAAGCCAAAGTCAAATGAAGGAAAAATTATGAATATCCATGCGAAACAATGTCATGGGAAGCAACAAAGCAAAAGGAAAAGGGGAATGGAAAAGCACTTGAAATGCATTTTCACGCATTTCCCCCGTGGCGGCCCCCACCGATTTTTCTTCCCTTTGGGAATTCGCTTATAAATATTTTATAGGTTTATGTATTTCAACGAAAAACACGCAGAAGCCAATACATTTAATGTGTTTTCCTCATATTTTTAGAAATTAAATGGCCAATGCCAAAACACACATGACGTATGCGTAATATGGAAATGCCTCCCACTCGGCCAGAACTTTCCTTGACATCCAGCGAATATTACATATATATTTATAGTTACTATATATCACTGATATGACCGAGCGGGCTTTACGATCAGACGGCATTGCACAACCAGTCAACTTGTGTATATTTTTTTTTAATGGCTGCAGTTTGTTTACAAATTGGCGACATTAAAAACTATTAAGACGAATCGAGAGGCGCAAGAAGAAAACTAGGCTCGCTCCAAACAAGCAAATAAAAACAAATTATAAATAAACGCAAATAAATAGAGGCAGCACTGTGTGTGTGAGTTCTGGGTTGGAAAACTGTGTCGCTGTGTCAGCATCGTTCGCATATGAAAACGAAATAAAAGTTTTTCCCCGCGCGCGCGTTTTAAATAGCCCGAAAAACGCGCGCATGTCGCGCCAGTGTCGCGCGTTTTGCATACCTTCGATTTGAGGCTTCTAAATGCCAATCGCTTTGCTACAAACAACTTTAAAAGTTAAAATGAAACTAAATAAACAGAGCCCGGTATTTTTAAATGACATACAGCAACTTGTTTGGGTGGAAAATTTGTTCTTTTTCGGCACAAAAATAAGGAAAAGTACAAGTATTTAAACTTGAATACTTTAAGAACCTCAAAAGGAAATTTATCACTTTAAAATTATATAAAAATGAATTTTAAATATTTAAGGTAAAGCTTAAAGCAAATGATGTAATTTTTAAAACAGGAAATAAAATATTCTGAAAATATTTTAAAGTAACAGCTTTCATTCAGTATTTCTTAGCATGGAAAATTATTCCTAAATATTTACCAAATAAATTGTATAAAAATTAAGTTCATTTAATTATTTTTACCTTTTTTCAATGCCTCCTTAGTGATTTTAAAAATGTACACTTCCTGGCTGTTGGACACTTGAACCAGTTGGCACAGAAATGATTTAAATTCGGGAATGTAATTTCACTGGCACTCGCATAAATCGACTGCACTTGATCTTATATAGCTTCCCGATCGCGTTTTTTCTTCTCCGTCGACAATTGATTTCTTCCAGCTCGTTGCGCTTGCGGTTCTGCACTGAATCGCCAAGTTTGAAGTGAAGAGGTACGAACCCGAATCCGAATCGGAAAACGAACGAACGGCGAGGGATTTGACTCAAGTTGCTCGGGTCTTGAGACTCTGAGTGCTTCCACTCGATCGGTCGGCCGATCAAAAGCGCCATAAATTCCCCCACAAATGAGTGGAAAGTGAGTGGAACGCTGGGCGATTGCATTTTTCTGTGCATTATTTTACCTTGGCAGCTTTATTAATTGCGTGCACGGGTCTGGTTTATGCCGAGAGCACAAAAGTACGCGAGTATCTCGTAGATACATGGCGCCACAACTAAATGCTAAAGAGAGATCGCCGCACGAAACCACAGAAAATAGCGCATCTGTCAAGCCGCAAATCAACTAATAATTTAGCTTATGTTGCCTCTGCGAACTCGACTTCCTATGACCACTTCCTATTCCCCTGTGAGATAGCCCACGACCATGTGGCGCACACACGTGCTGCTCCCGGCTCCCGCACTGGCCATGTCATGCTTCATACTCCATGCTCCACCTACAGCACGTTGCCATAATCTGCATACTATCCATGCTGCCGGCTAACGCCAGCGCAACGGAGATGTGCACTGGGAGAAAATGTTTAAATATCTTATATAAGTAAGAAACATTTGGGGATATATTATTGTGTTTTATAGAAGATAGGAAATTAGGTAGAAATACTTTTGGGAATAGTAAATAAAATCAGGAAAATTTTATTTCTTTCATTTAAGGTTTATTAAACTAATTGTTAAATTAAAAATATGTTATAATATTATTTTTATTGAATAAATAATATGTGAATGTAATTACAAGTTTGATTTTCAGTTTTCCCTAAGCTGTTAGCTTCAATAGATGTTGCTTTGGGTCAAGTCTAAAAAAAAGCTGAAGCTAACTAAACAATTACCAAAAAAAAATTGTATATATTTTATATATGCATAGACTTCATATAAACTAATTAAGAAATCAAAGAATTCATATAAAGATTTTATTTAAAGCTCAGTAACTTGTACATTTTCTCAGTGCCCTTCCTCTTTGCACTCGTATATCGCTCACTCAACCGGAGCACCCCTCAGCCCATAACCCCTGCCCCCTTTTCCAGCAGCCACCCGCTGCAGGGCGTTACGGATGCGTCACAGTGCATATTTTAAGTTGGCTGATATAATACCGAGGAGCCCGATCAGGCCCCTAGACGGCGGCCACTCAAGCGGAATACGTAGCAGCTTCCAAGAATGCCCGCTATGCGGGGGTGTGACGTCTCACCGCACATACATACATATATATTATATAGTATAGTAAGTCCGAACCCACATCCATCGCTGATATTTCATTGAGAAATTCTCACTCACTCGGCTGTATGTTATTCTGTCATCATGATATTGTCTCTCGTCGGCAATTGCGACAATTCTTCGGGCTGCGTCATGGTTTGTTATGGTTTTCCTCTGTTGCTTTCTCGGTTCTTGTTTTTATTTTGATTGAATAAACGACATAAGACCCATGTGTTTGTGCTTGTGATTTATCAGTTGTTTAAATATGGGGGCTCTGGGAGAGATGATTAACACGGGTAATCATTTGTCGATTTACATGTTTAAATATAATAAGCCATGAGCCAGACGACTGTTACATCAATAAAATGTGAATTAATTATTAGTGAGGCACTGAACAGGGCCTGGCAGCTTTACATATTTAATAGCAATTTTGCATACACCATTAATAAGGGGGAATGAATTTTGAATAAATATAGTACATGCACACTGCCTGACTAACGTTGGGATTCTGGGAAATGGTCAGGAAAATCAAAGAAAAATTTCCATGGCCAGATTCGTGATCGGAACTCGAGCAAAAACAAAACAGAGGAAACACAAAGTGGTTTTGGCACTTATCCAATGGATTCGTAATAATCAGTACCCCTGATTTCCGCAGCAAATAAAATTGCAAAAAAATAAATATATAAACCTAAAGAGCTTGAGTGCCATCATCGATGTATTGTAATTTATAGAATGCAAATCAGACAGCGAGATACTGATTGAGATTGCCTCCGTCTCTCGCATTTATCACGCAGAAAAAGGGGTTGATAAATTAAATAAAAATATTTTTAATATATTTTCTAATGTGGAGAATATAAATCGAGGATTAATTCATATAACCAAGTACTAAAAAATAATTATAGTAAAACTTTTAGGCCTTTAATATTAATTTATTAATTTTATACACCACTTTGCTTGCTTTCTTTACTTAAAAATGTATTACAACAATATTATTTTTTCTCCGTGCCTTTGCAGTTCCAGTTCACAAAGTTCCCCAGCGTGCTGAAGGCTGGACATTGCCACGGCGGAGTGGCCACCGCCCGGCTGGAGAACCAGAGCGCCCTGCAAGACGCCGCCGGACTGGTGAGCGGTGCCGGCAACGATTCGCATTGTTATTGCACCATCGAGCCCTACATCGATGCCAAGTTCAGCGTGCACATCCAGAAGATTGGCAACAACTACAAGGCATTTATGTAAGTGACCGCAGACAGCCAACCGCAGACAGCAATGCGGATGGGAATTGGTATTGTGGGGATAAAGTCGAGAGTGGTCCGACCTTGAGTTCGATTTCCATTTCGAATGAAACTGTCAGCGAACAAAAGCGGCCGCCTGGCAATTGGCAATTATCCGAAGAGTTCATTGTTTGCCGGCCAAAATGCGGCGACGGGTTCAAAGATCTCCCTCTGTTTCTTCCCTCATCTTATTATTTACGCTAAATTTATCGAGCTCATTATGCTTTCGCTCTTTAATCCTGAATAGGCGCAAATCCATCACCGGCAATTGGAAGACCAATCAAGGCTCAGCCATGCTGGAGCAAATCACCTTAACCGAGAAGTACAAAAGCTGGGTGGATGAGGTGAGTAAATGATTAAAAGTAAATATACAAAAATAGGGGAATTTAGAACAGTAAAAGTATAGTAAATTGTATTTAAAACCAACTTTAAGGCCGACACAATTCCAAGACCCACTCACAATACCGTTACTACCTTCAACA
Organism: Drosophila lini; assembly: GCA_018905715.1. Taxonomy (NCBI): domain Eukaryota; kingdom Metazoa; phylum Arthropoda; class Insecta; order Diptera; family Drosophilidae; genus Drosophila; species Drosophila lini. Next base: position 4,741 of record JAEIIL010017245.1, read on the forward strand.
TTCTAAGCCAAGTCAGGGATACCCATTCCCAAGCCCAACAAGCTCTCGCCCGTCGCATTTATCAAATTTGGCCAATCAATATGGCTAAGGAAAATCGCTTTAAATTATTTGCGGCATTTTGGGTGCACAATTTTGATTTCGGCCTGGCTGCGATTATCCCCGAGGGGCCTTCCACAGCATAAGGAGACGCGGAGGAGAACCATAAGCCATAGACCAGAAATCATAGCCGACTGACGTCAGTCCTCAGTCAGTGCCCTCGAGTGGCGGCGGCGGCACAGCTTTAATTAAAGCTCTCATGAATATGCAAATCGGATTTGAGCGATGAGGTAACGGGATTTCCTCTCACTCGCCCACAAAACAATTCCTGGCAATGGGCGCCTCATAATTGCCATTTCCAAATGAAGTGCAAAGCATTCGGAAACACGGTAACCCCATCGGTTTTGGCATTTTATCAAGGCCTCATAACTGCCATCAGTTCAACTTCCTTTGAGTGGTTACTCTGAGTCACATAGTGGCATATGCGACACTACAATATGTGCATTAATTAATTGCACTTTACTGCCGCTGAAATATTTCTCATTCATTCGTTAGATAAGAGAGACTGCCGGGAGGCTTGAGTTACATGCCGAGAAAAACGATTTGATTTTTCGCTGAAAGAATGACACTGCAATTTGTTAATTAATGTTGGTTGAATCTTTCGGAGAATAAATATAAACGTCAGATTCATTCAAGATCTCTTTAAAACGTATTGATATAAAGGAAATTATCTTTTAATTATTTACCTTAATATATTTTATATTTAATCTTTTAAAAATTATATTTTCTCCATGTTATTAAAACGAAAATTATATATTTAAAATCTAGAAAACCTAAATCAAATGCTGTAATGTTTATTTAAAATACTTACTACCTTTTCCAATTAATATCTGACAAACACTTTTTTTAAGTGCCCTGATAAGTGGGTGTTTCGTCAACGTTGCCCGTCGACGTCAGAGCTTTTCTGGGCAAGTCGGAATCGGAATCAGCATCGACATTAGCGTTAGCATTAGCTTTAATCAAAACAAACTGTGTAATTAAAACCGGCAGCAGCGGCAGCACAGGCGAAGCCCACACAGAAATGTTTGAGCCCGTTGGTTCCCGTCTGAGCGAGTGACTGCGCCTGCAATTGCAAAATGCAAAATGCAAACTGCAATCGAAAACACATTTTGGGGTCATGACTCAGTTGGAGCTCCAATCGGATAATAATGCTCGTTGGTTTCCATTTAAGATATCCGAGCTCTTTGGCGGCATGGAGGTGTGTGGTCTCTCCGTCGTGGTGGCCAAGGATGGACGCGAGTACATCATCAGCGCCTGTGACAGCACTTTTGCCCTGATCGGAGACACTCAGGAAGAGGATCGTAGGCAGATTGCAGATCTGGTTTCAGGTCGCATGCAGGTGGGTGGAAATCTCTACAGAAATCTCTATAGATATATTCTTAAATGACTCATGATCTTTTCCAGAACGTCTGCCGCCCCAGCATGGCCCAGACCGGACCCGGCAAGCTGCCCTCCCGCTCTTCGGTCTCCTCGAGGGCCGAGAGTCCCACGGACGAGGGCATGGCACCCACTCCGCCGCTACCGGCTGGCCCACGACCGGCGCCCATGGGTGGACCTCCGCCAATTCCGGAGCGCACCTCGCCGGCCGTGGGTTCGATTGGGCGGTTGAGCAGCCGCAGCAGCATCTCGGAGCTGCCGGAGGAGCCATCCTCATCGACAGGAACAGGACCCAGCACAGTGGGTGGTGTGCGTCGCGACTCGCAGACTTCGCAGGCCTCGAGCATCTCTTCGGTTTCCCGGGCGCCGGGACAGAGGCCGGCGCCGGCACAGACCCAGAGCTCGGTGGTGGAGGACGCCGAGGATACCATGAAGAACCTGAGGAAGACCTTTGCGGGGATATTCGGGGATATGTAGGAAATCGCTAACAAGAAGCGCGGCAGAACGGCCAGCGAGACGAGCAGCGGCAGCGGGCCGGGCAGCGTGCCCAGCAGCGCCGGACCGGGGAGCAGTGGCGGCGGCTTCAGTGGCTCCTTCCTGGGCAAGCAGTTCTCGTTCGCCAGCGGTGGCGGCAGCAGCGGTGGAGCGGTAATTTCCACTCAACCCACACAGGAGCCACCAGCTGCTCCGCCGGCCATCAACAGCAGCAGCAGCGTTTCGGATAGCGGTACAAAAACTACGGATACGAATACGGATACAGATAGAGCCGGAGCTGGAGCCGGCTACCAGCCGGTGACCAACTTTGAGCCCCAGGAACGGGTCAATCCCTTTGACAAGGAGCCGCACAAGTCGGCCAGTGGAGCCAGCATCAATACGGCATCCTCCTCATCATCGATGTCGTCATCATCCATCTCGTCGCGCATCAATCGGAATGGCAATTCCATCAAGTCCCCGCCACCGCCGGCGGGTCCACCACCGCCGCCACCAAGCCATGTGAGCCATGTGAGCAATGCCAACAGCTCCAGTGGCTATAGGAACAGCTTCAGCAGTTCTTTGAGTAAGGATAAGACCAGTTATGGCAACTATGGCAGCAGCACCTCGGTGGAGACCATCACGCGCATGGACACAAACACCACAAACACGGGAGCCACGGCCACGGAGGCCGGAGAGGCCAGTGGCATTACGGCCATCACCAACATTAGCAATAGTGCAGGAGCAGGGACCATAGCTCCTGTAACAGGTAAGAATTATCCTTGAAAATAAAATTTTTGTAATTAAATAATTGGATTTGATGTCAAGGTACCATTACCACCTCGGTCACCACCAACGACTGGAGATCGGCCATTGGCATGCGCTCGGCCAGCGTGTACAGTGCACCGGCTGCGGTGACCACCACCGGTTTGCCCGGAGACACCTCCGGCTACGACTCCAACTCGATTGCCTCGCAGGACGGCGGCCTGAACAATCCCAGCGATTTGCCCTCGTACACCCGGCCCTCGTACTCGCGATCCGAGAGCAATGGTAATTATCTAGCCGTGGGCGTACTGCTGGTCAGCCTGACGCTGCGAAAGACCTAGAGGACATATACCCATATTTTATATATATAATATCATGCCATTTAATCTCATCATTAATCAGCTACACCCCCATATATGAATATTTAGAGACCAACTAAGTGTAATCGATTAATCCCTAGCTAGCCAAGTAGGCAGCCGTGTCAAAGTGTTAGCCAAAAAAAATGTAACGAGAACCAATTAGGAGTTATATATGTGTTCATGATTTAGCCTAACTGCTTTTGATTTCCCTAGCTCGGGTTTTCTCCAAGCTCAGTGAGTAAGCCAAATATTACGTATACGACATGCGAGCCGCTCAAGTGTTTGTAAGTCTCCTCCAGCGATGCTAAAACGCTTGCCTGCACACACACAGACACACACTTGAAATGAATACTATATATATACAAACAGAAGTACAGTACAGTACAGTACACACTCGCTAGAGTGCACCGCAAACCTGAGTTCAGTTCTGGCTTTTTGGGCACGCAACCAGAGAAACAAGAGAAACAACAACAACAACCAGAAAAATCCAGAAAATATAACACCACAAGAGTAATCCAAGCTTTTAGTATACAAAAAAATCAAATTTCCTTAGTAATTCTAGTGCAACCATTTTTCAGTTTTAGTGCGTCTGTGTGTGCGTGTGTGTGTATAGCAGTAAATGTAGAGTTATCAAAAAAGATGAGCCTCCCCCGCTAAAAAAAAAGTTATCAATCAGTCCGGAAAAGTTCGAACCCTTGCGAATCAGATGGCATTTTCATTCACTAAACACATTGATAAAGCTTGGTTTTTGGTAACGCTCATTTTGCTCATCCTCCATCACCAAAGTCAAGAATCGAAATGCAAGGAGACGATCGAAAAAGGGTATTTTTAATATTAAAAAAAATATATAAAAATAAGTATCAATTATTGACCATTTTAACGATGTATCCTCTTATAAATTTTAAAAATATTAATAATATTTTTTCCCCCTATAAAATGATCAACTGATCAAATGATTACTGCTTTGCAAGCTTCTGACTTAAATTTCAATACCCTGCAAGGGCTTAACAATATTTAATAATAGTATTAATTACCCTTCCGATCGTCTCCAGCATCCATAAAAGTAAAGCTCCATTATTGGCTCACGTAGTGCTAACGATAAGTGCCAAAGAAACTGCACCCACGCCAAATTGATGTGCACCCCCCTAAACTCATCCGATCTCTTACTAATTTCTAAACCCGATTCTTGCAGCCTCCAAGCAGTCGGATCTGGACCTGATTTTCGGAGACAGCAAGACCACGCCAGCCTCTTATGGAAATGGCAAATACACCCGGGCAGCGGGATCCATCTCAGATGCCGACATGATCTTTGGAGGGCCGCCCTCCAACTACAAGACCGATCGCTTTGGGGCAGCAAAGAGCATGAGCATGAGCTCCAGCGGAGTGGGCTCCGGCAATGGATCCGGAGCAGGTGGATATAAGATCTACGATGGTATTCAGAATGCGGCATTCAGCGACTTTAGCGATTCCGGCAGTGTGAGCAGCATTGGATCGCACACCAAGCGCTGGAGTGCCAACAAGGAGGACGATGATGAATTGGACTTGAAGTGAAGGGGAGAGTAGAGGAGGTATCATCACTCACGAGACATAACACACACTATACACCACAAGCAAACTATGGAAATCTATCTATTTTCTGCCTCTGAAGTTTCCTGGTTTCATGGGAATGAACACTAAGCATCCACACACTCGCTCATTCATTTAGTTACTATTCTTTTGACTATTGACTACCCCTCATCTAAGCCATAAGGATACTCACCCTCATCAGCAGGAAATGCTATGTAGACACTGTAGAACACTACTAATCTATAAATATAACCACCAAAGCAACACAATAATGCAAGGCCCATTAGATAACGACTTAACCGATGACTTGACTGGTTTTGCAGCATGATATATAGAAGATGGGAATCTGGCAGAACGAGGAACCTATTTAATTACACATACTTGAAGGCATTTTGAAAGATTTTCCAAAAATAAGAAAATATACATACACATATATTATTGAGAAGAATATTGAATTATATACCAACATATTAAATTGGGACAAAATATTCGCAAGCGTATATTACATGTTGACATGGGAGAACTTTTAAAAAAATCCAAATATTAATGAATTTGTTATATATAAACCAACATGAGACACGTATAAAAAATCCTAATACTATATTAAATTAAAGACAATATGCGCAGAGTATAACAAACGGACAGGCGAATGTTTAATACTAATCTATATGCGAACATAATTATAATGGATAAATATATGTATTCGGGAATTACTATGAGCAAATGTTACATACCAGACACACGGAAACACGACTACAAAGCTACTCACACACAAATTAAATGTTTATTAACACAAATATTATGATTATTATTATGATGTATTAGCAGTTAATGTTTACAAGCATTCAAAACGATAAAGAAGATACGGGAGACGAGTGTATGAGAGACATGGAAGAGTACCAACCACGACAAGCAATGTTAACCTAGGCTGAATAACGAACCAAACATATTCGAATAAAGCGATTTATAAACGCGGCTTAGTCGGTACAGGAAGCGATTTGAGAACGGAATGATATTGACGAATACTTAGATAATATATATACATAAATAAATAAATATTTATAAATGTTGCAAGCGACAACGAAGTCATATTAAACATTCAAAGTATACACAAAGCTTACTCTATGATTTAGCCACAAATGTTTGATGAATGTTCTTCTGTTACGCACATGTTTGAGCATTATTTAGAGCAATAGACAATTTTACATATGTTATATATATTTGAGGAAAATATAGTTACGATTGGGTTGTATACTTCCACTTCTCTTTTATCAACTAACTAATTACTGAAGTAGAGAATTTTAAAGCAGTTAAATACTTGTTACGTTCTCTTCGATTGTAGCTACAAATATTTTAACCTAAACAAATTTACAACTATACAATGATATTTTCCACTTCATGCTATATCATCCTACCATCTCTCTCTATAAAAAATATTTATATATAAAAAATATATATGTAAGTTATAAGTGAATCTTTGGCTACGCGTACTTTCGTAATCGTAAACATCATCATTTTAATCGAACTGGCACATATTCACAAATGTTTTATAAACATATACATATATTTATAACGACAAAAATGTAGAACAGAACGGAAATAAATACGGGCATCAATCGAGCAATTCGAAGGCATACACACATATATCATGGCACTCGACCCACAGCTCCCACACACCCCATAACTATATCGTACATCAAGTGAAACCGAATGTAATGAAAGTGCTGAAAACGTAAATTGAAATTCAAACGAAATACTCAAGCATAAAGCATATAACTTACACGACTTCTAATCTGTTGCAAAATATACCAAATAAATACTCGTATTATTGTGAAAGTATAGCGAAGATATATGTATTTATATGTTGTCTGTAATTGATTCACCTTCCCTCCCCCCATAGCCCAAAGACTCCAGAAGAAAACGTTTCCCCGAAACCAAAAATAAACCCCATTTGCTACTCACAAAATTTACTGCAAATCTATATATATATACAAGTACTATAAATTATTCCAATGAACGGCAATGGCTAAGCAAACCCCAAAACCAAAGTAACAATAAATGAGTTGATGATTGATACAAAAGCAAAGACCCAAATTGTTTTCCACTCCACGCACAATTTCGCGTGCATTTACCTGCGGAATCGAGTTAGCATTGACATTAGTGGGAAATCCTTCTAGCGGAAAAACGACGCCGGCAATCTTAGGCTGATGACACCAGGAAAAACACTCTCACTGCCTCTGTCTCTGATCCGCTTTTCCAGAGCAACGAGGCCTGCCAATATAATGTACTTATACCTGCCGCTGATCTGCTCGACTACCTGCTATATGGCGGAATTATTAGCCATCTGGGCTACGACATATAAAAGGAGGGTATTTTTCAGGGCTTAAAGTAGTCTTCAAACACGACACATTCGTTGCAGACACACGCGATCTTCAAGATGCTACAACCAAGCTGGGATTACACCATCGTCGCTTTCTTGGTTTTCTTCAGTTTCCTGCATCTTTCCAAGGCAGCCAGTTATCAGCTGCAATCCTACGAATTGGATTCGGATAATGACACGATGAGCAACAACATCAGCGGAGAGGAGGAAATCGATGGAGGGGATCCCATCGCCATCACGGAAAGACCCTTCTCCTGGCTGAGGAATGCCCATGGCATTCTGGGCGGCACCGCTGGCCATGTGGTCATCCAGGTGGCCAAGGAGCTGATACATCGGTCTGCCGGAAACAGTCAAGTAGGTGAAGGATTGTGGAAAAATGCATACCTAAAATTCAGTTAAAAAACGAAATTTTAAAGTATAGTTATACTTTAAAGGGGTAAAGTCATGGAACTATCCATTTATTTATTGGTAACCCTTTTCCTTTCACAGGTCCTTAGTCTGAACCTAACCAATCTGCTGATTATAATTTTACTAAAAGTACTTATATTCACGGCTGGCATGCTGGGAGCAGGACACTGGACTGGTTATGGCAATGGTTATGGACGTTCTGCAGGAGGAGGCTTTGACTATTCTCTGGGACTGAACCCTGGAGATGATTACCTGATTACAGGCTTCCTAGCTGCCCAAGGAACAGGCAAGGATGAGTGCCTCCAAGCAGCATCCTGCGCCTGTCCCAATGCAGCCTATGCTTACGCAAGGGCAGGAAGACATCTGCTTGGCCTAACTGAGCTAATTCAAGGGTAATAAAAATTCATATTAATTTTATTTTAATATTTTAATAATCAAAATAATTAAAATTCCAGCGCGGCACCTGTAGAGAAACCCCGATACTTAGATCTTATAGTCTTGATGGAGAAATCCGCCCACAATGGCTATCGGGGAGACAACTGCAATACCACCTACAAGTGCGATGGAATGCTTTGATCTTGCTTCAAACCAAAACACTATTTATGTATCAATTAAAATGTATATTAAATCATTAAGTTGTAGTACAAACAAAGTGCAGGTTAGTGCTCGGTTAGCTGCTCGTGGTGTACAGTCTCAAATGGTTCAGCATGGAAATCAGATTAGTTGCTAAATATTTTAACTAAGCTATGTCTATTATTGTGTCTACTTTGGTTGCTCTTCGACTGCTAATCCAGTCTAGATTCTGTCAGAGGATTAGCGGAGGATGTTACGGTCCACATTGAGCTGCTCCTTGCCACCGGTTATGGCCTTCACGAATTCCGGGTAGTGCAGCAGCCCGTCGTTGTTGTCATCGGCGATAAGCAAAAATTTGTCAATGGCCTCTGTGGGTGGATAAGAAATATAACTTTGTTTAGAAATAAAAAGTATTATTTGTTTTTATTATATTAAAGATGAGCTTAAAAGTTTTTCTCGACTTATAAACTTATAAAAATAAGTTAAGTCTCTGAATTTGAATTTTAAAAACTTCCTTTGACTTTCTACAGTTTAGATAAGTTACAATTTGTTTACCTATAAAGTGTTCCAACTCATCGGTGGCATTTTGCAAGTATTCATCCCGCTCGCTATTCTTGAAGTAGTCATAGTTGTGATGCATTGCAGACTGAATCATCTCCAGGCCATCGAGTGCATTGTTATTGTCATTGTCATGGGCCTAAAGTTGGAAAAAGACTTTACTTTAGAAATTACTTTTAAAGGTGGGAATTACTCACCTTAAACATGTAGAAGATTTTCTCCTCCTCGCTCATATCCTCCAGGCTGGCCTGAACTCCCATGTCCCTCAGGTCATCATCAATGCGACTGGAATATAAGTATTTATATTATATTATTGGGTTTAAATAGTAAAACAATTCAAAATAAATATAGAGTTTTAGGGAATTCCACTTAATTGCTCTCTTATATATTTGCTCCAACAATCAAATTAATAAAATCTCAATGACCCCCCGGAACTCACTGCTCCTCATGGGTAAGATGCTGGTCCACTCTCCGGGTCTCGCCCCTGGGATGATGTGGACCCCTTTTCACCGCCAGGATGCCATCGAAACTCTGGCTAAAGCTGGCAATGCAGATGATGAAGTTCAATAGATTCGAGAAATTGCACATCCTGTACATTCCGAAAAACAAAACCCAAGTGTTGTGTGTTGAATTGGATATTTGTGTATTTTTCTTTTGCGGGGTGGGTTTCGGCCAGACTCAAACTGTCAGTGTCAAAGCGGTTTTGCAATGCGCAGGCGCTGGAGTTGTCAAAATTCAAACAACTTAGCAACCTTGGCGGCAAGTGCCAAAAGTTTGTTCAATAAGAAGTAGCCAAAGTTAAATTGGTATCGGATCTGTAGACCCCAAAAACAACACGACGCGTTTAAATATTTGTTAAATTTCCAAAAATGTGCGAACAATATTGCGATGAGTTTGAGACCTTCAATCCTCAGATTGAGTTTGCCAAGTTCCAGAAACGCAAGCCGGTGGTGAGGACAGCCAAGCTCTATGAGAATCTCCACAAGCGAGAGGACATCAAGTGTCCCTGTGAGTAACTCCTTTGGAGCTTAGCTAAGCTAAAGAAACTCTTGTAATTATTAATTTATTATCTTCTTTAGACGCCTTCAAGGGCTATGGCGTGGAGACGGACTCCAATACCATGTACCGCACCTGCAACTCGGAGTACGGTTACTATGCCCCCAATGCCTATACCATACCCAAACGCTACTATCCGCTGCCCCAGACTTTCTCCAACGAAGTGGCCCGCTTCGGCATGTATCGCAATTTCTCCCTCAACACCCACATCGATCGCACTTTCTATTGAGCCCATGGAATCTTCATGGTTTACACTCAATTTTATGGGTTTCTATGAAATTTTCAAATTTTTTGCTGGTCAACAAATGAAATATTCTCTTCCAAAGCTTCGCCAAACACACAAAAAGCAGCTGCAAACAGAAATTAATGAATAAAAAATTTAAAAAATGTAAAAAAAAATCAAAACAATGAAGTTTTTTAAAATTTAATTTGAATAATAATTTTAAGAGGAAATATATATTGTATGAGGTAAATCCCTTGAAACATTTTCCTGCATAAAGCACTCTTATAAAAATAAATCAGTATAAAATGTAAACAACTCGCACAACTGTCTACCAGCTCTGATTATAATGTTTTTTCAAGTTCTTTGTTAAGTTTTCTACGTTTCCCAAAAAATAACAAGCATAAAGACACCATAAAACACGATACCAAGGCAAATGTTTAAATTTAAAGTAAATCAAGTGCACCCACCGCCGAGTCTTATCTGCAAGTCGCCAAAATGAGGTGAGTATTAGCATAAGTCCGATAAATACTGAGCTCTGAGGGCTTTTCCCAGTGACAACAAGAAGCTACTTGATGCATTGCTGTGCGAGATCTACGGCCGGCAGGAACAGTTGGCCCAGATTAGGCAACACTGCAGCAAGGATCTGCAGAGTCCGAAGGAGCAGAAGGGACAACTGGCTCGTATGGTCAGCGGGATGACCGGCAATCGGTCCACCTTGGAGCGCCTGAGTGTGCGCAAGCTCATCGATGTATGTGCCATTCTCAAGGTGGAGATCCTGATGATTGGTTATTTGCTGGAACGAGTCCTCATAGCCAGGGATCGATTGCATCGCCATCAGGAAGTGCTTTGCGAATTCGTTACCGCTGTGCTCGTCGTGGAAAGTGGTGAGAATAAGTTAGGATTTAAGATTTAAGATCGTGTTCCTTAAGATAACTTAAGGTTAAAAATAAGGTTACATTGATTATTAATATTTGTATATTTAAAGCTTAAAAGAATTAATTTAAAACAGAAAGTCTTGGGATATATTCGTAGAGAATTACTTACCCAAGCCAGCTTTTTAAGCTCAAGTATTTATTTAAAGGAGGCAAATTATTAATTATTTCTAAGGTAGTTTTATTTTTAGTAAATATAGAATATTAAAAATTAAAACCTTCTAAATAATTCATAATTTTTAAATATTATTTACAGCTTTAAAAGGCTACTTAGATATTTTTTTTTTAAATTTTAAACTTCATAAGTCATCTCTTAAAAAAGACAAATACTTCCTTATTACCCTTAATTTTTTCGAGTACATCAAATGTCAAAGTGTGCGTGAGTGGGAGGATTCGGACTGGGGACTGCGCAGACTCCAAACTGACAGCTGGGGGGCTCGGTTGCTTTATAGCCGGAGCTGCCGCAGTCCTCAGTCAAGTGCGGAACTCTCAGCTGTGTGGATCGTGAAGTGCGGTACTCGGAAGGCGGAAAAGCCAAGAAAAGCTCTACGCTGAACGCTGAAAAAATCCTCGCTAGCGTCACGCAACGTGCATGTATGTGTGTGTGTGTTTGTCTTTTATTGAATGAACTTTGTTGTGTCCTGTGTGTGTGTGTGTGTGTTTGTATTGGTGTGGGCAGGTGAAGCTCAGGAGGTTGAGTTGATGACGACACAGACGGGGCCAGAAATACCAAGAAAATGTAAAAAAAAAAATTATAAAAAATATCTAAGCATGTGTGGGTGCTTGTGCCAGTGTATGAGTGTGCGTGTGTGTGTGTGCTAGCGGTTTGAAATAACAAGCGTGTGTAGGTTGGCCTCCACGAGCATTTTAGCCAGTCTTATCTATGTTTTTGTATCTCTCCTCCTCTGCCTCTCTCTTCTAACGTTGTCTCTATCTCTCTAGGTGTGTGTGTGTGTGCGTGGGGGGAGTGTGTGTGTTACCCTTGATATTCCCAGACCAAAATACCAATGGTGGTAACCAAACAAGAGCCATAAAAATAAAAAAGAAGCGCGTGCAAAAATGGGAAAATGTAGCGTGCCACCGTTCAGCATGTATTTATTTATTTATCATTTCACTTATTCACCGGAGAACTTTATTTATTTATTATTTAACATAACTAGCGGGAAGGCAGAAGCAGCCAGCCGCCTAATTGAATTCCCCGTCGGGTAATTGAATAATGCAATTTTATCGATCGAACATCGGCGAATGCAATTATAAACTCGGAGGCGCTGCGCCTAAAAGCATGCAATCGAACATTTCATTAAAACTGCAACCTGGCGCGCCATTTTATGCCCCTCCTAGCCTCCGATTTATATTTTACACACACCCATGCCATGCGAGGTGACTCTTGGCCATTGTTGTTCAGAATGCGATTCTGAGTGTGATTCATGTCACGCCTCTCACACTCACTCTCACACTCGCCCTGCAAAAAGGCCCACAAACTGGCTTTTTGTTTGGCTACAAAAAAATACAACAAAAAAACCCCGAGCCGTAGTTGATTGTGGATTGCATAACTACAAAGAATGTCCCACAAAAAAAAAAGCGACCAAAACGGAAGAGTTGAAGGCCGCGCACGGCTTTAATCCATATATCTGGGCCAAACCACGGCAATCCGTTATGCAGCAGTAGCTCGTAGACTATATAAAACCGACTTAATGAAGGCAAACTTGATAGAAACTTTGAGCTCATCCCTCGATTAATAACCGCATTACAAATACCACAAGTTCTGCTCCCATTTTCTATCGCTAAGCTCCTTCGGTCTTAATTAAATGCCACGTGGAGCTTCAAGCTCTGTTTACCTTTCCTCTACCGAAAACCCAAGGCCACAATCCTGGGGCATTAGGGCTGCTTAGACCTGTCAGTGTAATAAGGACTCTGCGTGTGCAGAATTTATACATTCCAATGCTTTGAAATGCTATGAAATTTTAAAACACAAATTCCGGCTCACAGGTAATTACTTGGCAAGACCATAAACGCAAGCGTAGCAACAAAAGTGGGTCAAGACAGTGGCCAGTAAGGCGGACAATCGATGAGTGCAACACACAAGTCGTACAATGGCATGGTTATACGGGGAGAAATTTAAGTTAAATATATAGGTATTCAAAATTTAAAATTTATAAAGAATTTAAAATATATTAAAAAGTTACACTTTTCCATTAAATGAACAATTTTACATTTAAAACAGGACACTAAAAATTTAATTGTGTGATATTTTTAATTGTTGTTTAAATAAATATTAGTTTCTGGGGCATTATAATTTTATATTTATTTAAAAAAATATTTATGGCCTCTAAAAACCCTTCTTTTATATATTTAATATTTTATTTTACAGTTTAAAATTCATAAAAAGTATTATAAATTATTTAGTAAACTTTCTCTACTTGGTTTAATAACTCTACTCTTTTTCTCTGACTGCACCCCTAAGACGCTGCTTAGTGTCCGTTTTTTCTGTGTTTTTTTGCCATCCAAGTCAGCAGTCACCTGGCCAAGCTTTGAGAACTGGGTCTGCAGTTCTGAGTTGTCAAGGTTTTCCCCCATTTTTCTGTGCGAATTCGTGTGAGTGTTGTTGGTGAATGTTTTTTGAGTTCCCCTGCGAGGCAAAGGAAAATAGTTTTCAATGACAGCCGAGTCTGGGGTGTTTGTCTGAGTCTTATATAACTTCAGCATGATACAACTACCTATGCAAATAGCTCAATAATCTCATACGTCTACACACCTATATATATATTTCTGTGCATGCCTATGTGTAAGTGTATCTCTGTGCATTATATGTAAATCTTGTGTAAATAATACAATAGGCCACAGCAACAACTACTACTACAACTGATACTACTACTACTACTACTACAGCAACAACAAGTACAGCGTAAAAGCAAAAATGTAAAACCATAAATAGAGAATCCCCACAACAAGAAAAACTACCAATAACTACAGGCAACTACTGGCAGAAAGCATAGCATACCGTCAGGCGCACGTTAACTTAACATGGGTAACTATGCCAAGTCGCACACACCTCAGCTAACACCCACCCTATGTCTCTCTCTCTCTGTTTGTCTCTGTGTGTGTATATTTATATATATTAACATACTTCCCATGTCTCCGATCGATGTACTTTAACTATTGTGTTTTTTAGCGCAACTCAAAGCAAAAAAAAATATCGACTTGCTTTGCCTTCTTCGATCTGTGTTTGCTCGTTTTTAAACAAAGCCTTAACTCTTGCCTTCTCTCTATATCTTTCTCTTTCTTCGCCTTATTTATTTAACAACGATAAAAACCAACCAAATAACAACGAAAAGGTAATTTATGCAAAAGAAATTGAAGCGAAAAGCTGCTGCATATTTCATACAATATTCGTTGAGCACACATCCTAATGCTGGGGCGGACCTAAATAAACGAGAAATTCTCTGGAACCATTTTCAAATTAAATTTCCATTTAAAATGGTTAGTTATCTTATGACTTTGTTTCCTTGGAAATGCTGGAGCATATTTATTTATAATTTAGGAACTTGGTAGTTAAGACCTTTGAAAAGGTCAAAGGGGCCTTTACCAGAAACACTTAATTGAAAAATAACACTGCTAAAACAATACTTGAATCAGTCAATAATATTCTTCGAATAAATGGGGAAAATATTTACTTTTCTATTAATGATTAAAGTTTTAGATAGGGATTTTTAAGGGTCTTTAAAAAATATCCAAAGTTTTTCATTCATTTGAGATATTTAATGAAAACTCAATCTGTTGAATGAGAATACCTTTCATCTCTTTAAAAAATGTTTATATTTAAAATTAAATTAAAAAATCAAGTTAAGCTTTTTATGAACTTTCTTAAGTGTGTTTAAACTTCAATAAATAGTCTTGGTGCAACACTGCGTATGCGTGATATACCTTGTCATTCTTAAAAATTTATTTCTTGGTCATTAGTTTTATAGATTTCTAAACAAATTTATACAAATAATTATAATAATGGTCTGCTAAATTTTATTCAAAGGTTTAAAATAATGGTCTTTAGAATTTTCCCCTTTCAAATAAGGTCCGCCCTAGGGGCACCCCCTGCCACCCGGCCAAGCACAAACACATCGAGGCATTAACTCGTACATATTACTCATGCTAAACGCGCACAGTTCTAATTTTGGCGGCCGCCTGTAATTAACATTTGCATTTTCGTAGGGCAAGGGCTTCGGCTCCCCTTTTGCCGGGCATAAATTTCCATTATTTCGCCATGTCAGAGGCGTGCCACGCCCCTTCCCATTTAACCCATTTATTCATACCCGGGGCAGTGCATACACTTTATTTGAATTTTCCGCTGCTGCTGTTCTCTGTTTTTAGTTGTACTTTTTCGATAATCGCTGTCCTATGACCTCTCACCCCACACACACATACACACATCTGTTGCATGTTGGCCAAGTTGTTGTTGCTGTTGTCTTCCCTGAATTTTCTTTTTTTTTCGCCACCTTTTCAGCAATCATTTTACGCTCTGCTGCCTTCACTAAACACACGCGTGTTGCCTGCCTTTCTGCCTGTGAGCGTGTACGTGTCGGTGTTTTTGTTTGCCGTGCTTCCTGTTTTGCTTTCTGATACGATTTTTCTTTATTTTCTGTCTTCAAAATTCGAAAAGCACCTCCCCACATATCGCCATCAAGCTGTAATTACTGCGTCGCAGTTTGCTTTACACCGAGTGAACGAGGTTAGTTATGGCGATGCAAAGTGACACGAGTGTCGAGTGGGCGAACAGGATGAAAAGGTGCCAGGACATTCGACAGGTGCACACACGTGTGCCAGTTCTGAGGGTTCTGTGGGTAATCGCAACTTGAGTTCGAGGGGAAGCTGGGAAGTTAGGGAAATCTGAAAGAGGATTTTTGTGTCGTTGAGATTGTTAGTGTTTCTAGTAGAACTTTAATTTATATTTAGTATTAATTTCAGGCTATTAAGTATTAAAATTGTATTAAATTAATATTAAATATTAAAACTCTTATTCAAGAAGAGCTCTTACGTAAATCTACGACGGATTCACGGTTCAGTTCTGGGGTTATACTTGTAATACATTATAATTCCCATTTTATTCGAATAAGAACATTCTTAAACCTTTTTAAATAACAAAAAATCTGCTTTACATTGAAACATTAATTCTTTACTTACCATTTAATCATTTAACATTATGTCAGATCAAGTAAATCCCCCAAATGGAATACTTAAGCCCAAACAAAACGACTTTTTGTGAGCAAAAATTGTTGCATTCACCTTGAAGTTGATTGAAAGAGATTTCGGGCTTAACCGATGGCAAGCCCATAATGAGCTTGGCTCCTCATGGAAATTCAACTACCAGCTTTGAATTGGGTAAGAAACTCATTTCCCTAAAAGTTTTAAAGAATGCCAAAGAAGGACAAACTTGCCTGTCACCGGCACAGAGATCCCTTATCAAACTTCTGTAGCTGCAGCAGCAAAAGGAAAAATTGAGCGGAAAATGGAAATAAAAAGCAAGAAAACCAGCTTGCTTTTGGCAGAACACACTGTTCACTTAAGTTTTGAGAGCCGGGCTTATTGGAATTGACAGGGAGCTCATTTCTCTGATGCAAATTGATTGGCTTTGCGTTTGGCAGGACCCTCGCTCGCTCGCTTCCTTGCAAGCGGACCCACGTGGCGTATGAGTAACGATGCTGTTGGGCAATCCAAAAATTTAATCAAAGTTAAACGCAGGACAACTCGTGTTGAGATTGCGAAAAATGCAGCAGCAGGATTCTTCCTCGGGGAGCCGTTATGTGAGCCATCAAAAGCAGCGCTTACCCAACGCAAATCCCCTTTTTATATTTTTTTTCGCCCCATTTTCTCGTCTCGTCCTTTTGCATAATCGCCTGCTAAAGGACTTTTGTCTGGGTGCCGCGTGATAAAAGCGAATTGCAATCGCTAAGCCGATAATCATTCGGGTTAAGCATTGCAATAGTTTAATGAACCAGCCACCAGGATTAAATATATTATCCTGGCTGACGTTTGGGAATTCATTAGCAGCTTCCCGCCGCCCGAATTGACACTAATGGCCCTGAACGTGCCTGCGCATCGGAGACTGCAGTGGCAATGCTGCCACCAGGACATCCCAGACACTCGGACGCCCCTCGATTTTGGGGTCATGCCATCCCGTGGGATAAATATGCTTTGAGTACAACACGACTCCTCTTTCGGGCGCCTGAATAGGGGGACATGGGCATTACATAAAGTCAGGAAAATCTCCTTTGAACAGCCAAAAAGGTGGCAAATAAAAAGGGACGCACAACTTAAGTTAAGCTTAAGTCTGGCGTACTAAAAATGTTTTGCGACGGTTTCGCTTCAAAGGAGAGTTAGGGTATCATAAAAAGTTTAGGACAACGTTTCTGGTTTAAGATTATGCTGGAGATGTTTGCATAAAAAGATAAAACATGGCTTAAGATTCAGTTTATGTTTAAATTAAGAATGTAAGTAGGATTTAAGGTAGGAAAGATGAGAATATTAATTGTTTTACTACATATGCATATTTTTTTTAACAATTTATTTATATATTTTTCCCTTAGTCTTTTATAAATTTTAAGACATTTGCCACCTCGCTGCTCTTGGTAATATTTCTCTAGGGACCATATTTTTGATTTAAGAATGATTTTCCGCCAGGGCCATAACCATCAACATGCCGTCCTTCTTTTTTCCTCTTGTCCACCTATATAAATAGCTGACAGGACCCATATTTTTTCGGCTCATTAAACCAACTTTCGGGCTTTACGTGTTTTCTTTGTTGAGTACACACACACACACACGCGCAAGGCACACAAACACACATCGCACACGGGCAGCACGCACGTGATGCTGGCTCAAAGTTTAGATTTGGTCAAGGCCCAAACAGTTGGCCAAATTGCGAGCCTTGACACGCTCACAAGCAGGCACACACACAGACACACACTCCCGCGTCCTTGGGGCAGCCCGAGGAGCATTTAAAATAATTACACTCACTTGCACACAATAAGGAAAAAGAGGGGCTTCCCATTGTCAGTCGCACATAAATCTCTCATGGAAAATGCACTTGGACAGTGCTGGAAATAAATAATAAAAAAATAAATATGAGTCCCGCGCGACGGTGGTCCATCCTCCGGTCATAAAGAATGCTTTACGTCCGGCGCCTAATTGGTGCGAAGTTAGGGGCCCATTACATAAGAGAGTCGGTGCAATTAGTATTTCATTAGCCTCAGGTCTGGCTGCCGAGTCATGGCTGCCGAGTCCTGGCTGCCAAGTCCTGGCTCAAGAGGCTCACCATCACTCTCTCTCTCCCAGGATCTTCTCTCCAATTTCCTGGGAGTAAACAAGGCTCTGTTTGCTTAGCTTTAACTTTCAGCAAAAGGCAATTTCCAACTGCCTCTTCATTAAGCAAATGCCTTCGAAGTACCAAACATCTTGGGCACACACACATCTACACATAGAAAGGAATATGTGGGGATTTGCATAAGTATGTAAATAAGCGATGCCAAGGCAAGGAAATAAGAATTCCAAGCAATCATGCGGGCAAATACAGTTGGAAGTATCCAACATAAACATCCTTTAATCGATGTAGCTAAGGGAAATCAACCGGAAAGGCTAAAACAGTCTATTCCCGGAAAGAAAACATATTTTCTTGGGTTTACCCATCGACTTTTTATTATTTTTAGTATCGTTGCGGCACTAAAGTTTTTAAAGTCATATTCTAAACAAACTTGTTTTCAGAGTTTTATGCCTTGAAAAGTTTTATTAGTAACATCTACTTAAAGATTATCACTTTACAGTAAATGTAAAGGAATAACTTATGATTTAAATTAGTAAAACAATTTAATTCCTTAACGATTTATGTATTTCTTTACATTTTCAGAGGCTTGTCTACTCAATAAGCTTGTACAAAATATTATCTTAAATTATAAATTATGGTAAACCTTCTCTTTAACCTCTTCTTTACTTCAATTTTTCAATTAAAAATCTATTTCAAAGATCTCCCACTGTAAAAGCAATCACAAAATAAGCTTTTCCGTCTGCAAATTTAATTTGCGAAAATTCTTATTGCCCATTCTTGGGGCTTCACATTAATTCCTCGCATACGCAGCCTTCAACGTTCAACGCAACAATTACACAAATTTTCCGAGGAATTCCTAAAAACGCAAAATTTTATTTCCCCACACATAGCTCAAGCCCATGCCCAATATTTTCCTTTTTATCCCAGAATATCGGGTGGGAAAAACAGATTTTAGCTTTAAAATTTGACTCACGTTTCGCTTGATAAGCTTGAAACACGCAATGGAAGTAAAAAATAAAAAACGGAAATCAAATTATCAGCCATAAAGCGAGCTGGGCTATGGGCCACACGAGAGCATTCAAATGCGCAGCTCTGGGAAAGCCAAACGAAAAGCTGGGAAAAAATCGGAAAAATATTGATTCGGGGGGTAGGGAGAAAACTTAAACCGCCGCCGCCTGAACGCAATCTGAATTTATGCTGCTATCATAAACCCAGCCAGAGACATCATTTTTTTTTTATTAACTTGACCTTTGGTGTTGTGAGTGAGTTGTGGCAGATTGACCGGCTTTTCCTTGAAGGAAATTTGTTAGATTGATTTTTAGATTTATGTTTGCCTAAAAGAAAATACAATTTATATTATTTAAAAGCCTCAACAAAGGTATAGAATTTTATATTTTTATGCTTATAAATATCCTTGTTTCCTCTAAGTAGTGCTTGTTATTCCTTCATAAATAATTCCCTTATTTTTCCAACTTTTTGATGGCATCTCTGCTGCCAAGTGTGTGGGCGGGATGTGGAAGGATGTGCCTGAAGGCAGGCTGTCTCAAGCCTAGAAGGCGATAAAGTTGAGCCAGGAGGATATTGTTCTCGTGTCGGGATGTCAGCATAGCGAGACGAGGATCTCAGCAGCTAACTATGTTGTACAACAAGTCGCATTCGTTGGCATTTCAGGACATACACACTCACGTACGCACATCCTCGCCCCGCACTTCACATACTTACACACATCACTCTGTCGAGTGAAATAAATGTCATGGTCAATTTAACACCAGAGACAGTGTCGCTTTGGCTTGACTTTGTTTTTTCCCCGCGCTTTTCCGAAGACGTCGAGGCACCAACTGCATCGCATGCTCCATTGTTGTCGTCTCTCTCAATCTCAATCTCTCAAGAAACCCCCATCTCTCGCAACCATTTGGATCAGAGCACTTGATTGATTAAGTGTCTAAGCTATACCAATATTTGAATATCCAATTTATATATATATACATATATCTTTTGTATTCTTTCTTCTTCTCTCTTTTGCGCGCTCTTAAAACGTATAACTTGTGCCAACTAACTAACTAACTCTGTAACTTATGTAACGACTATATATATGTAAAGTTTGCATACTGCACGGATATTGTAAGTGCTAAAGGATACAGCAGCCCAGGGCCGAGATCCTATCCTAGATATATCCATATCGAATAATACCGCCCCGCCGCCCCAAAGTATGCTATATAAGATTTTTGCTTAACTCTTGCAGACGATGCACAGCCTAAAATGCGTTTTAGCCTCTCACCACCGCCACAGAAAGCCATTGCCAGCAGCAGCAGCAGCAGCATCAGCTCCACCCGCCTAACCTCGCCCACCATCACCACACGGAGCACCACCCTCGGCCCCAGCACCACCTCCCCCGGCAGCAACAATAGAAGCCCCAGCCCCCGAGCCTTCGGCAGCATGCTGGCCCGCAACGGCGGAGGACACGAGGTCAACCCGAGTGCCACCGCCTCCGGGTCCGGATCTGCCTCTGCCCCCGCTGCCGCTGCCACTGCCGCCGACGATGAAGCTGCCTCGGATTACAACCAGTGGCTGCATGCCATGAAGCTGGTGGCCCGCCTGCCCGGAGGCACACCGCCTGAGTTTCGACGCAAGGTGAGATTACACGGGGATTAGAGAAAGCTTTGGAATCTGATTCAGGAAACTGGCAGGCAAAATATTTATTTTAAAGATAAAACTATCAGAAAACACATTGCATTTAATTGGACATTTCTCTTTGGCAACTAATACCTTCAATACCTTCCTCAGTTGTGGCTCTCGCTGGCGGACAAGTACCTCAAGTCGAAGAACGTGAACTGGGCCCAGCAGCGGGAGAAGTGCTTCTGCGAGGAGTGGCGCGAGGACGATGAGGAGCTGGGCATCCAAATCGTCAAGGTGAGCTGCAGTCACGAACCAAAGAGCTGTCGCCCCCTAGAGAATGCTTAATGATTCCACTCTCTCTTCCCTTTCCCGTTAAGGATCTGCACCGGACTGGCTCGAATCTGTGCACCGGCCCCGCGGGCTCCATCAACCAGGCCAAGCTGAAGCGCATTCTGCTTGGCTATGCGCGCTACAACCCGGAGGTGGGCTATTGCCAGGTGAGTGCCTCCGTAAACAGTCTTTGTGTGCTCCAGCAGTGTTGTAAAAAGTAGCTTTAAAAACGGAATACAGACTAATAGTATATTTACACCGACCTGAGTTACCTATCGAAATCGAAATTAACGCAA
>JAEIIL010017255.1:0-12818 GCA_018905715.1 Drosophila lini
AATATATTAAATATATTGAATTACGTACAATTCATCTCGATTATCCATTGTAATTTCTAAACTGATAAATAAATACATAAAAACAATAATAAACCATTATTTTTTAAGGGCATTTGAGATTCCCTTCTTTACCACCGACTCTCCGCTTTTTGGCATTTATTCAAATTAGCCTTTAAAACAAGCCAAAGCAGAGCATTAAGTTCACACAGACACACATTTTGATGGTATATATTTAACTGTTAAGGTCTCACTGCCGTCCGATTTTCAGCAGCAACCCAATTGAAATGCAGCAGGCGTTGTCGTCGTCAACGTCGTTGTCACAGCAAAGGGAAGCGGAACGCGAAAGATGCTTAAGTTATTATTGATATTATAAAGAACATTGTCATGGCGAATTGGCCAGTGAATAAGTTGCTTGTTTCATCGCCGGCCGCTTGCTCATTAATATTGAGAAAAGCGAGGCGGCCGAAGGCTTAAATTTAAAATGCTTAATTAAATGTGCATTTAATGTCAGTGGGTTTCATCAAATATTAAAGGAAATGGGGTTTTAAGTGCACTGGGAAGAAAAATAACTTAAGGGTAAGGATAATCATTATAAGTAATATAACCCAAAGAAAGTTAATAAAGAAAACCTAAAGTTAAATTTATTTGTAGCTAAAATAACCCTAGAACCATTTTACACCAGAAATGACTCTTACACAGCTTTAAAGACCTCTAACCAAAGGTTTATTACTCCATTAAATGTACTCTTAATAACAATAATATTTCTTTTGGTGGATTCCCCATCTGCTGTCCAGTTGGCAAAGCTCTAGTTTCCGCTCCACGCTTCCCCGATCCCGGAGCCCTAAGCCGAACTCGAACCCGACCTATGGCACTAATTACGTGCTGCTGTTTGGTTGCCAGCTTAGACAAAGTGACGCCGACGACAAAGTCGCCATTGTCCATCGTCCATCGTCCAGCATTCAGTGTCCCGTCTCCCGTCTTCCGTCCAGTGTCCAGTGACCATCCTTCGTCCGCTCGGTGTCGCCTTCGATGCTCGCTAATCCATTACCAGCGTCATTAATCTAATGAGCTGTTGCCGCTGTTCGACGCTCCTCGACATTTCCTAGTTGGCGGTTGCTAAATGCTGCTGTTGCTGCTGCTGCTGCTGCTGATTGTTGTTGCCACCGGCGGCAGCGGCATGTGTCAAGTTGCGCGGCCATGTGCCTGTTCCTGTGCATTTGGCCATCGATTTGTGCGCTCTCCAGTTTACTTACACATGTCAACATCATGGCCGCCGTCCATCACCTGATCCCCCGATGTGTTAATACATGGATATGCGATTGTGGCTGTGTCCGAGTACGGGGTATCCGAGTTTTCCCTCCGCTCGATATGTCTTTGTCTTTCCCACTGGCACTGTTGCCAGTTTGTTGGCTCGTGGCAATTAACTTGTGCTAAACTGTTATCAGCTTGTCAATGGAATTGCGGACTGCGGATTGTGTATACGACGCGTTGGTCTCAAGCTTACAGCTTGGGGGTTCCTCCTGTCATCAGAAATGCATCCTAGGAAGTTCTTGCGCCATTAAATCTTTGTGGGTTCTTTAAAATTTAATAAGTTTATAGTTTATAGAGAAATAGTAGTAATATTTTTCTTTTATCTTATATAAAATTACTACCTTATTTAATTCCGAAATCAGTAAACAACACAAACTTACCATGTCCTTTGGCTACCTAGAAAATATACTACAAAAAAATATATAAAGTAAGGTATTTCAGGACTAAGTGTACTGGAAATAAATTGCATTTCCCGCTTCGGCAAACATGCTAATGTTGATTGAGGAAATTCCTTGCACACATGCAACATAAAACACCCGAGCTGCTAAATTCCGCACTTCCTGCCGAAAGTTGGTCATGCCTCTACAAAATATTTTGTCGCCGTCAGCATTTCTTTAATTTAGTTGTGATTCAAAAATCTTCCCGTTTGTATGTACAAGTACATACATTTATTTACGTTAGTTTCTTATTCGCTTTACGTTTCGGTCTTGGTTTCTCAGGTCTTGGTTGGCGTCTGGCGTTCGACTATTTTTGTTGTGGCCAAAAGTTTTTGGGCAGAAGAAACTTCTTGTCGGGCAGCAAAACAAAGGCGCAAATTGCAGCTGCAATTTTTGGTGTTTTGCTGCCACAAAATATATGTATATACACAAAATACACAGTTGGGTGTCTCTGGCTCAAACAGCCATTTACCATAAAAACACTCCTGTCTCCGTGCATTAGACTTTGTTTGCAGCTTTTTCTCTAAGTCTAGTTTATGTCTTTCTTTTTTTTTTTCCGGAAATGCATTTAAAGGTTTTTGGAAACGAGTGAAACAAAATGCAGAAATTTGAGTTTAATAAAAACAAAAGAAAAGTGGTAACTTGCTTACGAAAACTATGGTTTTAATTTTTCTGATGTACCAAGAAATAATTCAATTTAAGGACCTTTGACTGTTACATAATGGGTTTAAATTAAACACCATAAATATACATAGTTATCTATGTATTTAAATGTCCGTTATTTTTTTGCCTTCGTGTCCTTCGCTGCCAAACATTTCCGCAATGGCTCGACTCGAAATTGGAGCATTTCCGGTGTGCTTACAAAAGACAAAACAATATCAGCAACAACAGCAAGGCGGCACATTGGGTAAGAAAAAATAAAAAAGAAATACAAAATATAAATAAAATAAGGCAAAACAGCAGAGTCCCAAAAACGACGGCGGCGAGAACAATGAAATGTTCTCAGCTATTTCTTGGCCAACTTTGTTGCAGCTGCATTTCGCGAAAAGTTTCCAGAACTCTCGTCTCGATTTCTTTGATGAAGCAAAAACAAGAACCACAACAAAAACAGGGCAAAACCACAACCACCGCAGCATCAGGGAGTTAAAAGCGTGTTCACTGTTCCATCCCCAAGCCCCCAAATATCCCAGTTTTCGTTTCCCTCGGCCCCCCAGCTACCCGCAAGGAACAAAAAACAATTACAGCAACTAATAAAGAAACATTTAAAAAGCAAAAGTTTATACCACACTCTGACAGAAAATCGAAAATAAAATAGAGGAAATTGTTTTGTGTTAAATGAAAATACTAAATTATTTTTAAAGAAAAACCTTACAATAGATTCCTTTTGGTTTTTTTCTAAATATTTTATAAATTTCTTTTGTCTAATCGTTTTTACAATTAGAATTAATCTTACATATTCTTGGGTAATTACTCGATTATTATTTCGAGTGCATTGGCCATCACTTAGATCGTTGGGTGGCACTTTTGGCGGGCGGTTGAATGGTACTTTTCCTTAAAACTCGGACCTGGGTCCAGCAGCAGTTTTCCTTGGCGGTACATGAATAAGCAATTAAAAAGTTGTTATTAAAATTATTATGTATATATATTTACATTATGTAAGATTGTAAAGAAAATATAGAGAAGAGGGCACCGACAAGTATTGCCCTGCAGTAAAGCTTGCACTTTTCAATCAGTTTTTCTACTCTTTATTCTCAGAGTTCAAGGGTATATTCTGTATTCTAATAATGGGAAAATGAAGTGATTTTAACACTATTAAAAAGGACTCAGCACCCAGGAAGTGATGGATCTATATTCCTAGATATTATGCCATTTTATATATAAAATAATTATTCCTTTTCAAATTAATTATTAAACTTTAATACTTTATTTCCAGCAAGTACCTAGTATCATTCAGCACGTCATTACAACCTCTTCTCCACGTTGCGTATACGTAATTCAATATATCGCCTCGGGTGTAAAGTGAGTAAACTCTGGCTAATTGCTCGTAATTGTTGGCTGCTCGTAAAAGTTTGCTCCGAGTTCACTGTACTGGCGGTGTTCGGTGAATTGATATGGTCAAAAGGATGTCAATGCCAGGACAGAGGTCCCCACTATCCGCTATTTGCTGTCCATTGTGGTTGGTCCAACCCCATGGCACACAACCTTGTGCCACATTTCTAACAACAAAATGTGCCACAACCACCGGCGAACTGACTTTCCTGTCCCGATGCATACTAAATGTGGATGCAGATGCAGATGATGCAGCTGCTGCTGCTGACGATGAGATGCCCAGTTGCTGGTTGGTTTCTGGCATTTTGTTTATTTTAATTAGTGGAAAAAATATGGCACAGGGCACGCAATGGAGTGCTCCACTTGGCCAACTCGCTTCAATGCGTTCCACACAGCCGCAGGTCGACGCAACAATGCAGCTTTGTGGAGGAGCGCCAGCGTCAGGAAAAGTGCACTGAGGAAAATATTAAATCGTAAAGTGAATATATTAGGAAACTGTAAAAGAAACTATACGACATTAGAGGGTTTTCTAACTAAACATCTTAATTATTTTAACCATAAAAGTCGCAACCCTTTGCTTGCTTTAGTTCCTGAATTTTCCTGAGTGTATGTCAGGCCAGGCATGAAAGATGGCAGATGCGTTAGCGTTTGCGGTCCATTCGTCCCTGTCCCGCTGACGGTGATGCTGATGGCATCCTCGGAAACCCAGACCTCAGGATGGCACGGAATGGAGATGCGAGATCCGAGATGGGAGATGGGAGATGGGAGTCAACGTCAACCCATTTCCCCGCCCAAGAGCACATTGTCGTAATGAGCACACCGCAATTTGTGTCGTGTGCTGCGGGCCGTTTGCCATTCATTTGGTAAAAATAACAATTAAATGTTTTCGCAGTGGCCTCTGTCCCGGACTGGACCCGGGGATCTTATGGCCGGCCCACTGGATAGCTGGCTGACTCTCTCGTTGGCTCCTCCTCCGCGTTAGGGCCAACAATTCACTTTTGTTTTTGGCCTTGTTACCGCTCGACTGCGGCCACTGCTATGAAAATAATTGCTGTGCAAATATTCTTCTAAATTACAACATTGTGTATTTATTTTAGTTGGCCTGGCCTGAACAGACGCCGCCGGCTGTCGAGTGAAGAGGCGTCTCCTGAGCTCCTGAAGAGGTCCTGCCAAGGTCCTGCTAACACAGCTTGTCAAATACGACAAGAGTACGCACTGAAGAAAAAGTCATCTGCAAAATGTGAAGAGGATTCCGCTGCACCGAAAGATATACAAGTTTATATGACAAAAATTTAAAAGTATCTTTTTTCGGCATAAAGTATTTGAGTAGTTAACTCATAAATCGCTGCTTTTGAATTAATCTTAAATCATGGAGATTTTGGAAACTAAAGCGCAACGTCAAAGATTTTAAGCAGCCAATAAAGCGGGCGACAGGTTGGCTGCCACACCTGTTTGCTTTGCCACCCCCCTCAGGTGTTCCGCTTGCACCACTTATTATGATGATGCATTTGCGTTTGCGCCACCATCGGCATCAGCAGCAAAAAGCATTCCCCATACAGGTCACACTCGAATAAGTAACCTTTAAAGAAAATAAACTCCTAATAAAGATCAGCATTGTTATTTCTATTAGCTAAAAACCAGTCTTTAAATATAAGAAAATCTCATATAATTTTCAAGAAGCATTAAAACACATCCATCTTTCGAGGAGACACTGTGCCTTAACCCATGTGAGGCCGCAAACGAGCGCAATTTTGTTTATTTCCGGCATAAAATAAACTTTCAAGGATAAGCAAACTTTTTGGCTGCCACAGCCACCGATGCCGATGCTGATGCTGATGCTGATGCTGCTGCATCCTTAAGCAAATTTCATGAAATAATATTTTAGTGGCGCCAGGGGCTATATGTGAAGTCGTGCGGGGGGCTGGCCGCACTCAACCAAAAAACCAGAAGCCTAACCGCCCACGCATCACACTCTTACTTCCCGGATACAGGCCACCGCATAATATTTTTAAGAGCATTTAGTATTTTATGCACCTCTCGTTCCACACACCCAAAAAAAATCTCAATTTATGCGGTTTGGGACTGGCTTGCGTTCTCTCTAATATTTATATATTTTCTCTGGCTGGCCAAATATTGCTCAAGTCTTGGAAAAATATTTATCTGTCTGTGTGCGCTGCTGAAGTAATTAAATGAGATCCAGAAAAAGGCAAGGAACTACAGTTAATACAGTTAATCCAGGGGAATATGCATAAATATCCTACCTATATATAAGACCCATAAATATTGCATAATTGTTCAACTAAGTACAATAATTTATACATGAATTTCCCCCGTTCTGTGAGGGTCAAAAGGCATTGACTATAGTTTTCTTATTACCTTATAGTTGTTTATTTATTTATTATTTATTTAGTTATTTTCTTTAAATTGTAAACTTTTTGCTTAAATATTCGGCAACTTGAATGCTAATTCCAAGGTTTCTCTGCCATCATCGTCATCGCTGCCAACGGGCTGCCTCTTGAAACATTTAATTTGCTAAATGTGCGGTGAGTTGTCACATGAGAACCACCGCTACCTTGAAACCACCCAAAGTCAGCCCAAAAACCACCCGAAATCCCCACCCACCATTGTGTAGTTCACACCACGCGCACATGCAGCCCCAGAAACTTCCCATTTGCCCCTCCAACGTCATGCAACACATTGAAATTTCTCTCTCTGCTAATGAAGTGTGATTGAAATTTTGTTAATTTTCTCAAGTGCTGTGCGTGTGTGTGTGTTGGTTGGGTGCGTGTGTGCTTGTAGGATTTCTTATTTACATAATCTCAAACATTCGCAATGAATTTCTAAAGATTCGCTTAATTGAATGTAGAAATAATTTGTAAGGCCTCCCGTTAAGTTGTTCGCATAATTTTCTCATTCCCTTTTAAAATCAAGAAAATAAGTTTTTCCCCCTCACATATATAATTGACAAAAGGCAAGGAGTTCTTAGAAATGGAAGTGTAAGCGGAAAATTTTGTTCAAGCAGCTTTCGTTTGTTGTACTTCTTGAAATTAATAAAGATTGTTTCAAAAATTTGTATTAATATTAATTAATTAAGTACCATTCCATATGATTCTATTATAAAACAAAATTAAAACCCAACTACAGCTTTAAAACCAAAACCTTGAAAATTTAAGTGGAAACTCGATGCTTTTATTAAAGGAAATCAGCTTGTGTTTTCCGGGGCCATGCTTTTCATCTCTCGAATGCCACAAATACCTTTTCACATCCTTGTCAAATTAAATTTGACAGTGCTCTATTACACAATTTTCGGAGAGAGCAAACCGACTTTAATCGAATGAAATGCGTAAATAAAATTTGCCCAGAGCTCTGTGGAAAAGCGGAAGCAAACCGCAAATATAAAAAAAGGAAAAGAGAAAGCAGTTGCCAGAGAAGAAAGTGTGCAAAACACACTAATATTTTTTGAGGAAAAAACTAAATAAGAGCTGTAGGAAAATATTTCGCATTTTTTTTGTTAAGGTAACACACGGCAAGGGGAGGAAATAAAAAAAAACAATTACGGCAAGCTAAGCACTGCCAGGACAATACTACATACTATACAGATATATACACAGAGGCTGCTATGCAGGACAGTCACGGAAATGAAGTTATTATTATTGTTGCCGTTGTTGTCCTGAATTTACTGCGGCCGGCGAGTTTTGCGGCAAATGCTTTCTTTCTCGCTTTCATCCTACATTTCTTTTTTATTTTTTAAAATTTTATATTCCTTCTGGCTGCCCCATTAGGGTATAAAGACAGTTTCCCTGCTTCTCGTTAGCCAAGCAGGACACTCTTTTGGTATTGGGTATCGAGCTGGCTGGAGTCGCTGCTTTCGGCTGTCGCTTGTCGTTGACCAGGACAAAATTTATAGTCAACGGAAAGGCGCGCAAATAAAATAACATTGACAATTGGCAATTGAATTTGCAAAGAAATACTCTGCAAACGGCAATTGCAATTGATTTAGGCTTGCGAAGAGAATTTGCGCTTATAAATTTTAGTCGTGAATCACATCTGAGACAAGACCGCGCGCTTTGCATGGCAATTTGAATGGTTCGTTGTCTACACTGAGAATTTAAGGTGATATTTTAGTATTTAAGAGAACGTTCAAATTAAATTTGGAATATTTAAATGCAATTAATTAATCAAAGAAAAAAGCCAACTAAATAATTCAAGACAGAGAAAGAAGCTTAGTTTGACTGCCTAAATTTATATCTTTATGGTTATTATACAAGCTTTCTGATTAAGTTAGGGAATTTTAATTTAGAAAACTGCATTTTCTGGGTGTACCTGGCATTGCCCATGATAAATCGCTGGCATTCGGCAGACAACAGCATCCAAGTGCAGCTGCAACAGTGTTGAACTTCGACTAAAGGTTAGCCGCCGCCAACGCAGCTGGCAAACATGGCCGGAACGGGAACATTTCCCCGATACATATATGCATGTGCAGTGTCCGTGTTTTGGCCCAAAACCTACAAGCCAAAGTCCCCGGCAATTGCCACGCATTACGATTGCTGCTGCGCTGCAGTTACTTTTGCGGAATGCTTAATTCATGCGTGCCACTGTGGCAGCAACGTTTATGATGTGGTTATGTTGCTGTTGCTGGTGCATCTCCTCCTCCTGCTGCTGCTGTTGCTGCTACTCTGGATTCTGTTGCTGTCTTCGGTGGCGGCAGCGTGCTGGCATTGTTTGCTTGGCTGTCACACGGCGTATGCGTAATGAGCTTACGTACCTGCATGCTGTGCAGGTGTGCCTGTGCCTCTGCCCGTGCCTGTGCACTGGCATCCTGGTGTGCGTGGGCATGTGCTCTTGCCACAATTAGGCATTCTGACTGTGGAATTTTGGTCGAGCTCAGACAACTGTCGAGACTACGTGATGCTGTGAGTCTGTAACACAGAAACAAAGCATATAAACTTTATTAAAGATGAGAGAAAAAGGATTAGTATTGATCTAAGCAAGAGAAGATTTTGGTTCTCAGAATATTTTTAAATATCTCAAGACCTTAAAAATTCTTATTTTAAGTCCCATCTTTATCTTAACCTCTTTTTATAATATTTAATACCTTAAAATCTCAACCTTTTAAATGATATTTTGTTCACTGTACTGACCAGACAGCAGGTGTGGTAAATTGGAAGCTTTAAAAGGCTGCGGATCATCAGTTGAAAGTCCAATGGCAGCCGGCCTTTGGTCTCGTTTGGCTGACAGCTTTGCGTGCATTAACTGTCAGCACTTGTCCACCGGACAGTCGACGAGTGCGTTTCAACGATTATGACACAGTGCGGGATGAAATTCAACTTATGTCCGTCTGAGGGACAGGAAAGGATGGGCATTTATTTAATTGTTAACTGATATACTGAGGGGCTCGACAATTTATTCGAAATTGGTACAGAATTAGTAGCTTGAGCTTAGGAGTTTTAAGAATAGAAAAATTAAATATTTTATTTTTACGATTTTTGCTTCAAAAGAGGGTAGTTCCTGCTTCCTAGCCACTGCTTTTGATGGCTTAAATGTCGCTTAAAGGATGGGGCTTCTGTGGTAGCTGGGCCCAGCATTTTTATCCGTTTAATTAAAGAGCAGAGGGTGCGGGATATAATTTAAAATTAGCATATAACGAAATTAAATGCAAATTACTAGAGCAAATATATACACTGATATTTGTATGAGGCCGTGGCAAACAGGCGACATAAATGCGCATTTTCGGTTTATTAAATTACATTTAATTCTTGCCCATACAACTACAATATCTTTGTATATACATTCAAGTTTATATAGATTACATTTTCGCTGGGAATTTCGCTTTTTTCCCCGTTTGTGTTCTTTTTTTTTATGCTGGGTAACAAATAAAATAAATTATGCTGTTTAATTAGCTGGCCGGCTATTTTTGGCACTGCGAGTTATGCCGTGTAATTTCTGTGTCGAACGAGAATATTAATTAAATTTTTAGTTTTTGCCTACAATGCTTATTAGCTATCATTTTAGTTTACTCATAATTAATTTCACCTTTGTGTTGGCCTGGCAATTTGCAATTAAATTTCATTTCCACAGTCGACGGCGGCAAGAAGGTAAAAAAAACCATTGCGAGCAGAAGAAAGGAATCCAGCGAAAATTGCGTAAAAATATCAAAATCAAATTGTGTGCGTAAATAAATTGAATTTTGATTGCCGTTCGCCAGGTTTGCCGTTGCACTAACGAAGCTCCATTGTTGCCACGCCCACATAGAGCAGCTACCGGCAGCAAAAAACTCTCTCCCTCAGCCAGTCACTCATCTAGGCTTTATTAATGACGATTTGTCCGCGGACTGCACGTAGAGGCCCCGAACAATATGCAATGCAAATTCGTGCGAAAATTTCATTTTCCCGATTCAGTTGCTGAATTACATAAAAATATTTGCTCTCTTATACGTTTGGGGTCAAAATAATAGCAAGAAGGGTCCTTTAGGGGTAAAAAATCTCATATATCTAGGATAAATCTCAGTTGCCTTTGACATATCGAACCACTTTCTGTGTATATAAAACGACAAACAAGGAGAATCTATTTAATATATTATCAATTATATCGATTTTTGAACTATAAATTAAAAATTTACAATAATTTCGGCATCCAATAGCGACTTCGTCAGGTGGCCAGAATAAAATCCTTATAGCTTTAGGCTGGTATGTAGGGAATATGTACATTGAAACATGTATTTTCTGCTTTTTTTATATCTTAAATATTTTTAAATTAATTTATTCATAAATATTAAGTAAATAGTAAAAGCAATCGAAAATCTTATTACAAAATGTAATTTAAAAAATATAAACAAATAAAATGAATGAATTCCCAGTGCTATTATCTTGCCCGCAACTGCATATATAGATTTTCTTTTTCGAGGTCGAAAGTTGGAGCGTGCCGATGTTAATAAAATATTCATGGCATCAATCCGGGTCCTGACACATGCCCCCAAATCAGACCATGACAATGGCTGGCCAAATTTATGCTAATGTATGGCCTAGCAGCTGGAATTACCAAAGTTGCGAGTGGTGTCCCTAAGAATGGATTCGCGTATTAAAACTCCATTTCCATGTGCATAATCCTTAAATTGTGGCAACAACCATTTCGAGATTTTGGCCATATATTTGGCATGGGTTTTTTGGGAATGGGAATGACTGTGTTTTAAACACACTAACGAGGTAATTGTCAGCCATAGAGTAGGAGGTGGTTACTCTTTGACCGATTCATTGGCCATTGAAAAGTCGTATTTCTAATGGCACATGGTCAAATGCCATGAACTCTGTCGGCCGAATCAAACTCGTTGGCCAATATGTCATTCCATGTGCCTACCATTTTCTCCTATATCCACCCATAACCACCTCCTCCATCCAGGGAGGCTCCTGGCTCCTGCTGTTGCTCCAGTGATTATAGCAATTCATTCTGGGGCTTTTTCTTGGGCCTCGGTGTGTGTTTTTGGTCTCCAGTCACCGCTCCGGTCTCTCTGTATGCTCAGCTGCCGGCCCATTCACTTTTATGGCTATATTGGTTGGCAGCTCGGCTCGTCCGTTTGGCAGGCTTCAATTAATTAATTGACCTGTAATGAGCTGGCCCCAAACTGACACTGAGTGGGCATTGAGACTGGGATCCTTGCGTGGGACACTGGAGTAATAAAAATCCGTTCTCATGTCTTTAATTGCGAAAGATAGGGCTTCATTTTGTTTTAAATTCTCCACAAAGATTAATAAGGAGAATTAAAAGCCATCCTGCATTTTATCGTTTTCACATTTGTGAGAATCAATTAATTATAGATTTCTTTAAAAAATTATACTATTCTATTTTGATTATATATGTATGTGTACTTAAGCTGTCTTCCCGATTTATTGGGATAATGTTATCATACCGATTGGCCTGTGAAGCGTATCGCATAACCATACATCACAGCGACTTCCTCTCGACTGTACCAATTTGGGCTTTAATGCTGTGGCATAAATCATTTTCCGCAATTCGTTTCAATTGCATAAAAGTATTTCATGCACTGCCTTCTTCTTTTGGCCGCCGCCTCTCTGTATACATATACAGGGTATATTTGGTACATTTTTTTTTTCTCTCTGGGCGTGGCCAATGAGGCGGCCAGCGGAAGTGCCGTCCCAACGGCCGTTAACTTGCAGGCAAATGCATTTGCCATCTACCATCAGGCATATACCCATTGGCCACGGGTTTTCCTACTTCCAGCACACGGAGAGAAACAAATACAAAGGAAAATAGGAATAATTTTTATTATATAAACTCGAAATTTAATATTATTTCAGTACGTTAGTTCTTAGTTTTCTCTCGGTGCAGACTCTTGGCCTCCGGCCAGTCGAAAGTAATGAAAAAATGCGTTTGCCAAAAAAGGCCGGCAGCGGGCAATGCGAACAGCAAACTTTGTGGCCAACTGGAGGAGCTGATTTCTGCCCACTTATGCAAGCGTCGAGGCGAGCGAGTGTGCGGCAAATAAAAACCGAACCGAACTCCAAGGCGGCCACCGCAAAAGCGGAAACGGAAATCGGAAACTGTGCGCAACTGTGCTGCGGGAAAAAAGCGAGCAAGCGGGAAAGTGGGAAAGGGAAAAGCGGGCGAGCGGGCAAGGACCAAGCGCAAGCAAAAATAGGCGGCACACAAGGACAACAGCAGGCGGGCCTGGGACGACGATAAAAGTGTTGCAATTTATGGTCAGGCTAGATGGCGCCCAGAAACTCGGTCTCTCTATGCTTACAGCTTCATCCAGTGCTGACTGAAAGTCCAGATCGTGGAAAATCGCTAAGTTTATTAAAAAAATATGAAAAAAACATAAGTTAAGTTAGAATTCAAGCTAGTTTTGGGACTTTAAAGTATTAAAATTAAAAAGGTTTCCTGTATATAATAATAAAATTTTACGACTTGGATTCAAATATTTGAAATATTAAAATAAATACTTTAAACTTTTTAAAGAAAAATGCATTTAAAAAAAATATATACATATATTTAGCATACGTTTCT
>JAEIIL010017258.1:0-15277 GCA_018905715.1 Drosophila lini
AATCCGAAAAATATAGCAATATTCTTAAGCTTCCAAATATTTATGGTCTAGTAATTCGTTTTTCTAAAATCTAAAATCTTATTTAAAGCAGTATTTCTTCTATTTTTCTTTACATATTTAGCCACTGTAAACTAACTATATCCGAAGTAATCGTTTGAGTACCAGGTAAGTTTAGAATTTGTAGTCTGTTAGATCGACTTTATGTCATCATCATCGCTGTTGTTCATCAATCCCCTATGTACAGTCCTGCTTGCTCTAACACACACACACACACCAAACACCCACAAACAGGCATTTTAATTTCGCACACGCACACTTATCCCTGTTTGTTATGTTGGAAATGGGAAACTTACCTCGTTTAACAAACACTTTGCAGTACCGCCAATTAACAAGCAGAATCCAAACAGCAGGCACCGTAGGATATCCAACTAACACTGCTCCTGCAGCTGCTCACTTGCGACAATTGTCAAGGAGCCGGGATTGTTTCTTCTTCGGGCCCCGGGTCCGCCCCATTCACATTCGTGGTCCTCCAAATTGCCAGCGGAACTGCTCCTATGCCAGTTTAGGCAAAATGCAGGACACGCCCAGCCAAGATGCACGGTCCCCGGATCCGCTCAAGTCCTTTGAGAGGGACTATTGCGACCTGCCGCCCTACCAAGTAAGTACACAGAAAAAAACAGTCCAGGGGCTATAAGGAAGACATCTGAATTTGAAGAGAATTCAAATTAAAAAATGTTTTTATATAGTTTTTAAAATGGAAAGAAAGGAATAGGAATTAATTAATAAATCGAATTAATTAATAAATTTCTAAAAATATTTTTAGCACTGCACAAAAAGTGAGGGGGGGAGGGGCTTTGAGATCCGAGACAGCAGCATATCAATCAGTTGCAGCAAAACTCATTAAACTTGTGCCAATTGTGTCAGTCAAAAGAGGTTGGCCAGAGTTGCCAACCCCAGCCTTCTTTTTATTTGTTTCTACAATATTGTTTTTGTTCCAAGCACTTTGATTGCTTTGCCTGCACTGCACTGCCTGCGTTCTCAATTTCTTCTCATCATGCCCCATGCCCCATGCCCCATCCCCATCCCAATCCCCACATTTTCATTTTCAATCTTCCCGGTTTATAATCCCAGCGTGTGTTTGTGTGTGGGGGGGAGGTTATATAAGACCTGCTCATTAACTTGCCAATTTCCTATTCTTCTTTTCTTTCAGTGCGACATGAGTGATTCTGCACCCAACACCCCAGGGCCCTGCTCAGCATCGACCCTACCCAAAAAGTATTACCGCCATGCGGCCCACAGGTGAGTTCATAAAAGCCATTTTTGGGGTATATTTTGTAATAGGTCAAGGCTATTTATGGTTTGCAAACTATATCAAAAATTTGTATCAAAAGTTACTTATCTGAACCGCATAGTTCCCTCATCTTTGTCTCAGTGTAAGCCATATTTCCCCCTAAAAGAAAGTCTAAAAATGTGAGGTATACAGAGAGAGTCCAGTCCACGGTCAATGGCGAGTGAGAAGCGCTTTTCCACCACAACCTTATCGTCTTATCTCGCAGCGAAAACAACAACAACCGTAAAAACATCCACTAGCTAGTTAATCCACACGAAGCGGCGACTGTCGACTTGACAACCTGACGTTGCTAGCGCCGGCCCATTAAATAAAGGGTATATTAGTTGTATTTCAGGTTTATTTTTCTTGTTGATGTACATTTTATAAAGAAAACTCACATGGCGTATGAGTAATGTGACTTTAAATTATTAAAGTATAATGAGAGAAACTCTATGGAAAATATATAAACAAACCGTTTCAAAAATATTATCTGTCTGTGATTTTTTTTTTAGAAAATATAACATTAAAAGAGAAAATTCGTAAGGCAAGCCCACTTGGCGTATGAGTGATGTGACTTTAAATTATTTCAGTATAATGATAAAGCAACTCTATGAATATATTTAAAAAAAAAAACGTTTTGAGACATATTAAAAATTATATTAAATATAAAATGCATTCCCTAAACCAAAAGCTTAAAAGCTCTTATAAGATACATATTATGTTAAAATATTAGGGTATGCAGCTCGCCTACTCATTATTATGCACCGTCTCTCGTCTCTTTTGCCATTTTTGTTTCTGCTGATTACAATATTCTGTGACGCTGCCCATTATCACCCGGTTTTTAGTGGCCCCCAAGCCTGCAAGAGGGGGTTGAAGGAGGTGGGTGGGGCCGAGAGGCGGCCTGAATTGCTTGTTAGGCGTAGATGCAAGTGAGTGGGCACTTTGAGGCACTCGAGTGTCAACTGCAACTGCAGACACGTACGGGCAAGTGTGTGCATTTATCTGTTGTTGTTGTTGTTTTTATATACATACATACATATGTATATTTTTGTATATATATATTTATTTTTTTTTCGTTGACATTGACACGCTGCAAAGTGCAAAAGAGAGAGGGTCCCATAATATTCAACTCTGGATTTGTCCACGACTCGAAAAGGTGTTAAGTGAGTGGGCAGAAAAAAGGTCGGTGCTCTGTTTGCTTATATAATACCCAACCGAAGTGATCGATAACGATCCCCATCTCTATCCCTCTCTCGAGAGAGAAAGATGAAATATGGAATGTGTGTGCCGGGCAAATGAATATGCAAATGGCTGATGAAATATTTATGAACTCGCCGCTCCCATCGCCATTATAATTGGGCCCATAATTAATGCATGACCATAATATCTACAGAAACGTAGACCATATCATGCTGCTGCTGTCACTCTGAAGGTGTCGCTGATATTTGCATATCAAAAACTATAAATAAATCCATACGTTTATGTATGTATATATCCAGATGAAGACCAAATTTATCGCCTGTCAATAGGCAGGTGGCAAGTGGAGAGCATTCAATTTATAATCTCTGCGGTATCTCTTTGCTAGCGAAAACTTACGAAAAATTCCATTTAGCCATGTCGCGAACCCCCTACGCGCTTAAAGGTACACTGGAAAAATAAAGTATAGTTAAGTAAAACATTAAAGAAATGCTTGTAGACTTGAGCTCAAATTTAGAATTAAGAAAAAAATAAAAGTATAAAACACTTTATTATTGAAATATTGTTTTTTATTATTATTGATATTATAAATTCTCCTTTTTTATTCCCCTTAATTTAATTTAACACTTACTGTCAAACTATTTAGTTAATAGATTTGCATTTCGAATTTTAACAATTTATAACCTATACATATACCCAGACATTTTTCGCCGTGTATTTAATTCAATGGAACTTGTTGAATGACTGAGGGATGTGGGCCGTATTGCCATAAATAGTAAGAGCGTGCCACATAAAACAGTGGACAAACTGGGCTATAAAAATATGAATTTTTTATTTTTAAGCTACAGTCCCCTAGCTGGATTGTAACTTAACTTATAACAGTACATGATTAATTAGTTGCTAGTTTTACAAGAGGTTTTATTAAAAACAGTCACAATATTGCTAAAAAATAAAACACTTCATGTTTTATTGACACCAATACTACTATAACTCTTATCTTTTAAATTGTTAGATTATAAAATTCATAACTTTACGAGTTGTTAGATACAATTATATATTTGTATCAATTCCCTAAAAATTAATTCCAACCAAACTATAATTCTCAAGTTGAAAGTTGATGGTGATGGAGTTAAATTAAAATATATTTATTGTAAATTTCCCGATTCCCAATAATTTAATTCCTAGACAACTAAAATTCCCAAGTGGAAAGTTAGATGCAATATCTTGAGATACAATTACAGATATTTGCATTTTTATCAACTTATGCGTTGCTATTTTCCCAACCGCCGCTGTGTGCGTGCGTGTATTGATATGGTGTGTGTACATAATTTCATTTCTTCGCCGCTTTCCAAGCATTTTCTGCCTGACACACTAAAATTTCCATGCGCACAAGTGGGTGTAACGGTGTACTCATTGTTGCTGCTGCTATTTTGTTATTGTTTTCATGCCCACTGTTGTTGTTGCTGTCTGTTTGCTGTTTGGCCTTTTGTTTTTGTTTTTAGTCTAGCCGTTGGGAGCTATTTTCGAGTGAGCAAGCAGGGCGTGAAGATAAAGCGACGAAGAGAGCTAGCTAACACGAGAGGAGCCAGGAGAAAGAGCTCGCAGAAAGAGAGAGTGCCGATTGGCAACGTCTGGAGGGAGCGTAGGTGATGGAACCAGTGATACCCCTCACATATTGCAGCCACCGTCAGGTGTCACTGATCGATCATTCATCCGCGCCAGTGGTGGGTAGCAAAACAAAGTAGAAAACATTTTGTGTTTATTGCATAAAAGGCATCAAAACAACACAAGCTAAGCACGTCTACGTTGACACCTACAAAGTCTACAGCCAGGCGGGGAGAGAGATTAAAGCTTTCGACTACGACAACGCCTTTGCCGGCAGTGTGAAAACAGAGAGAGAGTCAAGTCGGTGGCGCACGCTCTCCCGCTGCTGTGCCAGCGGCTCTGCCAACGGCGGCTCTGCGCCGCCGCTTCCTTCCTCCATTTCCACATTGCACTTTCAGTTGAAATTCGAACGTTGACCGAAATTGACGAGGAAAATTGAACGAGCTCTCGCCTTTTTGTTTTCTCCCCTTCTGTTTTTGTTTTGTTTTGATCGTTAGATCGCGCGCGCCGCAAAAAGTGTGCTGTGAAAACTTGAGGAGGAGAGAAACTCCAAAAACCAAATACTCTGCCACGCACGAGATCATACTAATCATTCCAGCGCTGCGCTGCTAATTTGCGAACAGCTGATAAGAGATATTTATCGCCACTCTCTTGAAACTTCCAATTTCACTCCTACTTGGCGCTCCCCCCCTCGCTCACCGCTTTTCACTCCCAGCTCTTCGCTATCAGCGGCAGTAGCGACGCGGCGCAGCATTTGTGGCCTTGTAATCCGCGGCAGCGTCAAGATGCCCCAGCAGAAGCAACAGCAGCAGAAGCAGCCGCTGCAGAAACATTCCGATTCCAATTCCAATTCCACTTCCAATATAACAGCCACTTCGAGGTCCACTTCCAAATCCAGCCCAAGTCCCCCCAATTCCATTTCGAATTCCAAGCGGGAACGGGAGCGCACACAGACCATCGGCGAAACGGACATGGATCAGTCGGTGCTCAATGGACTGGCGGCGGGCATCGATGGCTCCGCCGGCTACCACGGTCACAAACGTGAGCTGGGTCACAGGTGAGCAAAGCTCTTAGAATATCATCAGGAGGGGAGAATAAATAAATATATTTTTTTTAATAATATGTAATAATTAAGACATTAATTTAATAATATGTAATTCATTTCAAATCAACTAGATTGTATGTTCTTTCTCTTGTTAAATACAACATACATATATTTGTCCAGAAACTAAAAAATAAACATTAAGTTTTTACGGTCAGATAGATCGAGCGTTCATGTATTATTAGAAAAAATAACCAAGTTATATACATTTGTATATTAATTGCATATCAATTTTCTTATTTTTCCTATGCTAGCTTTATAATAAGTCCTCTGATTTTTATAAAATAAAAAAAAAATAAATTATAACTCTAAGCTAATTTACTTCGAGATATGACTATGGATTTCAAAACATAACTCAGTTCGAAGTAGATAAAGGTATAATAAATTATAATTTCTTTAAAAATAATTTTTCTGATTGTTTCTCCGACAGTTTTAAAATACAAGTTTCGATTAAATAGATGTACTTATTTCGATAATTTCGTTTAACTTGATCTGAAAAAGAAAGACCAGTTAGTATAGAAACTGACCGTCAGATCAAGCACAAGGGGACATGGCTAGATCGGCTCGGCTGTTGATGCTGATCATTCTGTGTTTTTTTCAATGCATTGCTAACTTTCAAGAATAAAACCGTAAATATAAATATAAATACATCTACAGATAATCCCTTTTATAAAAGATTTTTGAAAAAAGTATCATTGATCATTATTAATGCGAGTATTGATGTACTATAGTAAAGATTTCCAGAAACCAATGACACATCATCGATTGCACTTGACGACTTATTGGCAATTGACAACGTGCATGCATTACAACAAGTGTCTTTCAAAAGATGTAAAATTATTCTCCCTTATGGCGAGGCAATATTTGTGAAATATAAATATGAATATTATGGGTAAGACCCATTTCCCCATACCATTCCTTCAACTAGCGGTATCTCTCGCTCTAATCTTGATTGAATCATGCACTCTTATCGTCCCGCCGCCGTCTCCCACTGACTCACTTGGGTCTGGGTTTGGTGGTTCGGGATTAGCAGTGATATATATCACATGGCGAATTTATTAGCATAGCCATATATATATATATATATATATACATATATATATATATTTTTTTTTTTTGCTTGCCCGGAAACCTACGCTGCTTATCGGCTCTCTCAACCTTTGTCATCTGCTAGTTTTCCAATCAAACTGCCGGGCCTCTTATCTCAATTGCTACAACTACCACTATTTTTAGGGCTGCTGTTTACAGTTATGAGCATGCCCTTGACCATGTCACTGTGTTTCCCCCCGCACCATTCTTTTGGCATTCTGCCTAATTGCTGCCACCCCATTTTCCGCCCTTCGCTCGATCATTTAATTTGTGTTTGTATTTGATTTCATTGCTTGTGTGTCAATTAATGCAAATTTCTGGCTGTCGGACTGCCGGGCATTTGGTTTAATGAGTCGTCGCCAACTAATCTCCGCTTCCAATCAAAGCAGATTAGCCCGCTCAAACCCAATATACCCTAACCCATACCATACCTCCTCCCTTTTGTAATTCCTCAATCATCGTTGAGTTAAATTGGCATATTTATGTTACTCAAGGCACTCGCTTAACCCCCAGCCAAGACCAAGCTGGTGTTTAATTCAGCTGCAGCTACGTGACCTGCACACCTCTCCTTATGCTTATCCTTTGACTCTGGGACCGCCTGCATCCATTCCCTTTGGCGCCTTCAAATGCAAACAATGTCTTCTTCATCTTTCTACCGCTGTGCACCTTTTGCTTTGTCGAAGGACAGGTACAACCTGTACCGGCTAACTTTACCTTTGCCACCTCGTTCCACCTCTTACCACGATTGTCTTAAATCAGACATGCAGCTCGGCAGCTCCTCTGCCGTTGCTGATCAGATCGGAACCCCTTGGCGGTGGTCACGTAGTTGGCAACTTTTATTGCGTAGCCGGAACCGGAAGCGCCGCGAACATTCACGACAACCGACAGGGTTGGGATTGGAATGGCGATGGCAGGAACAAGGAGCAAGGGCAGAAGGATATGGAAATGGGGCAAGAGAAGTAGTCACTGCTGCTGCAGTGGCAGCCACAGGCATGGCGGAAAAAACTTTAATGCAATTTGCATTTCATTGAAATTCACATGCTAAATTTATTTTAATGCGAGCTGTTCTCCCCCTCTCTCTCTTTCTTTCTCTCTCTCTCTCTCTCTCTCTCTCTCTCTTTTGTTTCCATACAAGCCATCCCAGTGGCTTTTCCCATTTAATTGCCGCAACTTTTTGGGCAAAAACCTACTATTATTATTATTTGGGTAATTTATGCGCATTTTCCGGGGCTCTGGCCACTTTAATCAGGAATATATATACACATATATATATTTAAAATTTGAGAATTTAAGTAAAAGACTGAGAAACAAAGATAATATAGACCTGTAATAAAGAAATTATTAGCACAAAGAAATGCGAAGGAATGCAGCTGCAGAGAAAGCGAATAACATAAACAAAAGAGCCAAGGCATTTGCGTACAAGAATTAAAAAAAATAATAATAACAATAAATAATAATAACATTGATTGGCATAACGATATAATTTCCATGGGAAATATGCGCATTTCATTTGGACAAAAAAAAAAGAAAAATATGTAAATAGAAGAGGCCTATCATCAGGAATATCCGTAAAATCCACTTACCAAAGTCAAGGTCGATTACCACCCACTTGCACCCCCTGCGGCTGATTATGTTTTGATTGGACGCTGGCTAAATTATTTGATTAATGGGAAAATGCCAGAAAGCACACAAAATTTGTGGCAAATGTCACATTGCAAATTGGAAAATCTCCCCCATATTTACACTTGCATATATCTGCATCTTTTTCGGGCATTATTACAGCAAACATAAAGTACAAACATACATTTACGTATCTAAACAGCGCAGAGATACGCAATTTGCGGTCAATGTGAAATTTAATTTGGCATTTCGTTCTCGATTATTTCGCGACTCTTGTTTATGGCTGATAAGTGGGCGTGGCAGCGGGCCTTCCTTTGGCCTTTGGCAACCTTGAGCCGCTTGCCTTGACATTGCATCATTAAAATGCAAATAGCATTTTGCTCCTGGTTTAAGCGATGGCAACGCGTGTGGTACGTGTGTGCCGGAGCTAGCAACTCGGGAATCCGGAGCAGCTTCATCATCGTCTTCCAATCTGGGTTCCTGGTTTCAGGGGCAAATAGTTTCCCAACAGTTGACAGCAGCAACTTGGCATTCAACGGGGCTTGGATATGTCCTAGATGGGGATTTATTTTGGTTTATATGCTATGTTGAAGAGCTTTGAAATTAGTGATGGTCACATATTAATGTATTAAGTTCTATGCTGGGCACTCTGAAATAGTTATTTTTTAAGATTTAAAATATGTAACGAAAAAATTTAATAGTTTTCAATAAATATAATAATATAAGGGTTTAATATAGGAAATAATTCTTTATTA
The DNA here is from genome assembly GCA_018905715.1 of Drosophila lini. Lineage (NCBI taxonomy): Eukaryota > Metazoa > Arthropoda > Insecta > Diptera > Drosophilidae > Drosophila > Drosophila lini. The sequence continues at coordinate 8,699 of JAEIIL010017258.1, forward strand.
AAACTTACTTTTGTGACGTTTAGCACGTGTTGTTGTGCTACCAACTCGCGGATCCGAAGCTGCTTCATCATCGTTTTCAATTCTAGGTTCCTGGTTTTAGGTTTAGACAACAGTTGACATCAGCAACTTGGTATTCAACGGGGTTTGGACATGTTTTGGATGGAATTTAATCTGATTTTTATGCTTCAAAATGAGCGATGGTCACATTTGTTACACATACATTGTATTAAGTTCTATGCTGGTCACTCTGTTGTAGTTATTTTTTAGCTTGGAACTCTATTTAATGTTAGAATTCCATGTCTTTAAGTACAACATTTAAAAAAAAAGTATTGAGAGAAATTCGTTAATACATTTATAATTAAACAAATTGCATTTATCGTATTAAATTTTATGCTGGTCACACTAATGTAGTTTTCATTTAGCTTGGAACTCCATTTAATCTTAGAATTAAATAAAAAAAGGTTAAAATATGAGAGAAATTAGCCAATACATTTGTAATATGGCATACAAAATTGCTTTACCTAAAAGAAATAGCTATTTAACTCAAAAATAAAGGCTTCATTTAGCCTGAAAATAAAATGTGACACCCTGATGCGATGTTCATACTGTGCGTGTGCCGGCAGAGACCGGTAGGAGGAATTCACAGACCCGCGGCTGATCTAAAATAAAATCCCAATCTAAAACCAAATTCAAAAACCCGACTGGAGCTCTGGCGGCTGCTCTTTCATCGTCGTCGTAGTGGCCGCCCGTCGAGAGGGGCCCTCTGAATTGGATTAACCTCAGCACAATGCAATTTGATTAAGTTCGTTTAGATCAAATTGGACGCCACAGCATCCCCCGGTTTTCGGTTGGCCCTTGCTGCCTAATTAAAGCCCACGGTTCACATGCTAAGCCGCCCTCAATCAATTTTGGGAAGCTACTCAACTCAGACCCCGCAACCCTTCAGCGGGCTGTCAAGGTCGCACGCGATGTCCGCCCAGCGCCAGGTTCGACCCCTGACAATGAAATTGAAAGTGAAAGAGAAACATCGGCAGGAGAGCCCACAAATTGTCCCACGCATGACTATGATAACTACTATGATGACGACGGTGTCGAGGAGGGAGGCCCAGAAACGCAAGTTCCAATGGACTATGGACATAGAACTCGAGAATGCTGGGTTTGTTTTGGGTTACGCTTTTCGGGGGCTCAGTTCGTGTTTGCCTCGAGCGCAGTCCGGGCGATTTTACCTCTGCAGTTTCTAGATATTTCGCAGGATTCGTGAGCTGAGATCCCCCATACCTTCATACCTCCTTCTCCTACTTCTTCGTCTTCTTCAACTGAGTGTGTGTGTGTTTGTGTGTGTGCTGGGTTGTGTGTGAGTTCGTGTGGCGGGCAATTAAGGCCTTAATTAGACATAAACTCGTGTCGGAAGTGAACTGCGAGTTGCTTTGTCACAGTGCTCCGGACAGCTTACACTGGTCACCAAAAGTAATGGGATTTATATTGAGATTCAAGAAGGTTTATCTTTAAAAGTGGGTTGGCAAAAACGGCTTATGATTCTGGAAAAGCAGGCTAAGGATGTACACAATAGCGGTGTTGATTGGTGTAGCTTTTGTTGTTGTTGGTGTTTATTGGTGATGTGTTGGTGTTTTGTTGGTGTCGACGTTGGTTTGTTGTTGAAAGTGATTAATAATCTTGGGTGTTTTTGGGGGGTACTCGAAATGTTAGGAACCATATATCATTTATTAAATATTAAATAAAGGTAAGGATGTACACAATAACGTTTTCTGATGTTTTTTTTTTATAAAGTAATGAACTTGATAGGAAGCTTAAGACGTCACAGAATGTAGAAGCGTTCTTTAGGACTTAATTAAGTAAGATTTTTACTTGATCTAATATAATATAAGCTTCCTTATTGGCTTGGCTCTCGATCTTTACTCTCCCAGTCTTGTTAGAAACCCTGCGAAATTTTATTTTATTTTTAAATTCTAGAGTTAATGCGACGTTAAATGACTTAAAGAACTCCTCAAAGTGACTCTCCAGCTCTGTTCAACTTTTGTGTTATCCAGTGTAGTAACACCACCATGTGCTGCTCTTATGTGCGTGCTTGGTGCTGCTGTAAAGACTATTTGGTTTTGTGGTTATGCTTATTAAGTCAATTATCGCCCAATTGAGCCGCCCTGGACCGCATAGGTGACCGCTGTTCGTTGGTCGGAAGCTTTGATGATTGTGTGTGTGCGTGTGTGTGTCGGGATTTGGGGGATGCTGGTTTACTGGGGCTTAGGACTGGCACACAAGGGAGCTGGGAACTGGAAGGAGGCAGCCTTGGTCACACCTCAATTGTTTTTGTTTGCCATTTTGATTTTAATTGGAGCCCGAAACACCAAAGGACCCTTGAAAGGTTCCGACACGACCTTGTATGTAGGCAGGAGAGCAATATTATCTCCCTAATGAATGGTGAGGTGGGGATTGCTGCGGATATGCTTATAATTGAATTTAGAGAGCTCACTTATCAATTGAGAGCCTGGGATAAAAGAGCTTAACCGCAACAATGATTGCTGCCCTTGAGGGTGGACTGTTGATTGGTTTTGTTGTTTTTGGTGTTGTGTTGTTGTTGATTGGTGTCGTCGACGTTGGTTTGTTGTTGAATCTGATTAATAGTCTTTGTGTGTTTTTTGATGGTACTCGAAATGTTAATGTTATAAGAACCAATTATCATATATTAAATATTAAATAAAGGTAATTCTATAGCAAAAATATAATCCTTTAACGGTTTTTACAAGAACAGACCTAGAAAATCCTTGTTGAAAGTTGTACTTTAATCTTCAATAATTAAACAGCTAATGAATAAGCTTTTTGATATTATTTATATGGAGATAAAAATGGCCTTTTCAAGCTTTCTTTTGCATAAACCTTTCTTAATGGAACCTTCATAAGTTGTCCTCTTAAAACGTCTCCTATTTTTATCTTCTGCAATTTAATAATAGTTTTCTCTTGATAAAACCCCACTGAACTTGCTAAAATATAAATGTTTATTGGTGTACAATCAGTGCCTTTATATGCAATTGATAATGATGAGTGCCCAAAGTATGCCATTGTTGATAGCCAGGTCTGTCCACCTGCCTGCCTGCCTGCCTGGCTGCCACTTGTTAGCACACCTCCTGATTGGCTGCCAATTGTTGTCGTGTCCACCTGCCCATCTGGAGAGCATTCTGGTCAGCTCGTTTACGCTTTGTTGGCTCTACTGAAAGGGCAGTGGCACGTGGCACGTGGCAGCTGCACCAGCATCAGCATCAGCACCAACGTCACTGAATGTCTCGCAGTCTCAATTGCAAAGCTGCAACGACAATAATGACGATGATTGTGGTGGCCACGGGCACTCCAGCTGAACTGAAAGCGGAGAGGAGCTGCTGGTTGTGTGTTTGCTGATGAGGTTCAAAATAGAAGCAGGGGGAAGCAGGGGAATTACGTGGCATTACCCATATGCAATGTTGCCCCACCAAATTGATAAACTTGCATTGGCATGATATGAATTTTGATTTTGCCAGCGAGTGCAATTCGACCCTGGGTTTTGCGCTGAGAGTTATGGCCATTAAGTGCTTAGATGCAGCGTGAATCTAATCAAGAGATTCAGCAATAAACTAGCTGCAGGAGCAAGGACCAATGTCCTTCGATGGCCATAGAATAACAACTCGACAACATGGCAATCCCACTGGCGGGGCGATAAGTATTCAGCCATAAATTCCCATTTTCGACGGTGACAGAAGACGAAGCAGAAGGAGAAGCTGGAGAAAAGAGAGAAAATTCGGACTTGAGCTAAGCAATTTCCCCAACACAATTTTCATTGTCAGTGTCAGGAAGCGTAAACAAGTTAAGAATGCATAATAATAGCAACTTTCTCGGGCACAATTGCCTCAATGGCAGTTTGCATGCAACTGCAATGTCTGTCAGTGGCATCACTAGGACAGCTGCCACTGGCACTAAGATCCCAGCAGGAGCAGCAGCAGGAGGAGGTAAAGGAGGAGGTGGAGGAGGAACAACATCTCCGGCGGCCTTGTGGGTGCAGCCACAGAACGCGTAAGTGATCTCTCTATCAGCCAGTGTCAATGGACCGATTAAGAACAAAAATATCATCAAAACAAAAATAAATTACATGTAAATCATGGTGACCTCTGGCTGGGGGGAAATGTGTGTTGAGCAAAACACAAGCAATCAGTTCGTTGACGCACTTTGAGTATTTCGAGTTCAAATCGAGAGCTACAAAAAAAAAAAACAGAAAAACATCAGCACAAATTCGCAGTTTGTTATCAATGCAAATGAATAGCAAACACAGCTGCAGCTGAAAATGCAGAAACCCCCCTCTGTGTATTCTCTCTATCAATCAATATTCCTTCTAACCATTTACCGACAATCCACAACGAACATTTACCGCTTTCCCGGGTGAAGATTTACGGACGCGGGGCGACCTATTTTAAGATTTGCAAAATCAGGGCCATTAATTGACGCGCAGTGACAATTAAGCCGTGCATGCAGCGGTTTAGTGACATTTTATTTATGCATTTATTAGATTATTTTTAGACAGCCGACGATTGCTAATTAATCAGATTGCTCAGCTCTCTCGCCGGGTGTAAATATTTGCGCATTGAATCGATTAAAACCTGGTAGAAAAAACTATAATTATTTACCCGGCAGTGTCTCTGATTTATGCTCTATTCTGTACGAATTTTTGTATGGACAGGACAGCGAAAAGGTCAGCAAGGACGATGTAAAAAGTGGGTGAAGGGAGTCATGCAACTTTCTCGCTTATTTGGCAAATGTTCAAGTGGACCAAAATGGCCAAAAAAAAAAAGAGTGGCCAGAATAAATAAACGCACAGCAAGGGGGTAAGACCACAAACCCCTACATCAAAAAAAATTTAACCCAATATTTAAGGAAGCCAAGTAAAAGGTCAAACCCGAAACGGGAATACTCTTTCCTTTTAAATTTAAGTGAAGCAACCTTTCAATTAATTAAAGGCAACCCTGCCAAGAGAGAGAGTATTCAGCAAAACATTTTGTTCGCTCCGCTAATGAGTTTTTCCACAAAAAAGAAGGAGTCTGGCGACTGTCCAAAAGGGGCGTGGCTTACACACAACACACAGAGAGACCGGGTCTTGCCGCCCACAACAAGTTTCCTACACTAATTGCTAACCGCAGTGCATTGGTGGGCGGGGCAGGGCGGGGCGGGGCAGCGTCAATAACCAACGACAAAGTTGAAAATTGAATGTCCCACGATTTTCACGCCATTTCCCTTCTCCGCTTTTCATGCCATTTTCATTTCGTTTTCCATTTTTAGCAGTTGTGCTGATAACCCATTGACTTGGTTTTCAGATCGAACGATCGATCGATGACATTGATTATTGCACAAAATGAATAAACAACATTCGAGAGAGAGAGATTTAATAATAAAAAAAGATTAATAATAATAAAACAAGCGAAAAAAAAATGAAAATAAAACCCTCTCTAGAAATAATATCTAAGATCTAAGTTAGTTTTGAATTTATTAAAAATATTTAGACTCTTTTTGGCTAGTAAATATTTTTCTACATTTATTAATTATTGAATTGATTAAATTTTCTGACACATTTTTTCAATTTATTTAATTTCAGAGTGTTTGTAAACAGATCCCTGCATTTGGAAAACATCAAGTACTATGGCTTTGACATGGACTATACCTTGGCAGGTAAGTTACACTAAAAGTAAAAATTAAATAAATAAGATGCTAAGCGCCAAACGAATTTGTTAGAATTTTAAAAGGCGCCAAAAAGTTAGAGAAAGGGAGACAGAAAATATTTATAACCCAAAATTTATATTTATGCTGTCGAAATATACGTTAATAAGTGATAATAAACTGGAAGTTCTTAGCTATTTACAGGTGGCTTAAAAAATTCTAAAAAACACCTAAAAAGCACCCCTACATTTCAAACTAAATAACAGCTCACTAAGGATTCACTTTTTCTTTATGTGCACAGAATACAAATCCCCACAGTATGAACAACTGGGCTTTAACCTCGTCAAGGAGCGTCTGGTCCAAATGGGCTATCCAAAGGAGATCCTACAGTTCGAGTACGATCCCACGTTCCCCGTCCGCGGCCTGTGGTTCGACACGCTCTACGGCAATCTGCTTAAAGTCGATGCCTACGGCAATATTCTGGTCTGTGTGCATGGCTTTGAGTTTATCAAGCAGTAAGTAAACCCTTGATATTCCTATTAATTATTAATGAATACTGTCTTGTTTTAAATACATAGTCACCAGGTGTACGAGCTGTATCCCAACAAGTTCTTGAAGCTGGACGAGTCGCGTGTGTATGTCCTGAACACGCTCTTCAATCTGCCGGAAACGTATCTCCTGGCCTGTCTCACCGACTTCTTCACCAACAGCAGCGAGTTTGTTCGGTAAGCGAATAAGTAGGAATGGTTTCTCCATGGGATATTTCATAGCTCTCATGTAGGGATGTGAAAAATATATAAAAAATATCAATATATTGCTGTTTTTGTAATAAAAATAGATATTTATATTGTGATATTTATTATTTTATATTTATTTATTTAGTATAGAATT
>JAEIIL010017280.1:0-11434 GCA_018905715.1 Drosophila lini
ATAAATTATAAAATATAGAATTTATCTAATTTTACTATTGCGCAATTTATATTTTGCAGGGCGCGTGACCGGACAGCGCCGGATTCTGAACGGAGTCAGCGGCAGTTTCCGGAACGGCCAACTCTCGGCCATCATGGGACCCTCGGGAGCCGGAAAAAGCAGTTTGCTAAATGCGATTTCGGGTTTCAGGTGAGAACAATAAAAATCGAAAAAAAAAAACCAGACTGGACGGGCTGCATTCGAGACGTCATCGGGATTGAAGTGTAACAAAGCCCAGGCGCCGCCGCTGAAATACTTGGTATATCATTTGGTTACCGTCAAAACCGTGAACCGGTTCTATGCTTAGCCAACTGGTGATTAAAGCCAAGTTCCTTCTGAGTCAATTCGGCCAGCAGCCAGCAAGCCAGACTTAAATGCGAAATGTCAAATGGGTTCTGCAGGGTTCGCTGGGGCGGGACAGACTCTCAGAACCACCTTAGCCTTGGAAATAAATGACAGACAAGCGCTTGAAAGATGAAGCTTCCTCAATAAAGATTTGGGGAGTTTAAAAACATAAATAGAAATGCATAAAAATGGTTAATAATTAAGCTAATAAATCTTTGTAGAAGACTCTGAAGCTTTAAATTACTTTTGCTAATCACTAACATTTATGTCATTAAAAAAGCTTGAACAAAATCAAGTCCAAGTTTGAGTTCACAAGAAAATAAATATTTATTTATATATATTTTTAATTTATATTTTTATTCTATTTTAAAACCCCTTCCTTTCCCCTTCCAGACGCGACGGCGTCACTGGCAGCATCAAAATTCGCAGAGACAATGCCTGCTACATCACTCAAGATGACCATCACCAGACCCTCCTCACAGTCGAGGAGCTAATGAATCTCGCCTGCGACCTCAAGCTAAAGCACAGGCACAAAAAAGCAGAGATCCTCACGGAGATCCTGGAGAATTTACATTTAAATCATCGACGCAATGTGACGGCTGAAAAGCTTAGCGGCGGCGAACGCAAGCGTTTGTCTATCGCCCTGGAACTGGTGGATAATCCAAACATTTTCTTTTTGGATGAACCCACCAGCGGCTTGGATGAGGTGACGGCAGCACAGTGCATACGCCTGCTGAAGGCCATGGCCCATGAGGGACGCACCATCGTTTGCACCATACACCAGCCCTCGGCCACGATATATAATTACTTTGACAGCATTTATGTCTTGGCCAAGGGTCATTGCGTTTACCAGGGCAGCCCGCGAGCCACTATACCTTTTCTGCGACTGGCTCAGCTGGATTGTCCCAGGCATTACAGTCCCTCGGATTATAGTGAGTGAAATAGGGGATTATCTCATGAAATATCAATTAAGTCCCAACCTTCCTTCACAGTTATTGAGCTGGTGGATGCCGAGGATGGCCACCTTGTGCCTGCTCTCAGCGAGCTAACAGAGAATGGCAAGCTAATCTATGTGGCCAGTCATTCGGACCAGTTGGATGCCACCTTGGAGTCCCAGCAGGCTGTGACCACTATGTTTGTGGAGCAGCCAAAGCGTCCTTTTTTGCCCACCTTCTTTGCCGGCAGTGCTGCCTCCACTGATGGTTCTTTGATTGGTGGAACCAGTGCCTTGTTGGAACAGGTCAAGGCTTTTTCCAGGCGACTGCACACGGATCCACGCGAGATCTCTGGACTGAGACAGTTTGTGGTGCTCATGCGTGTGATGCTGCTGAGGATAACGCGTGCTCGACTGGCTTTAACTATACAATTGTTCCATCATTTGCTCTGTGGAATATTTTTTGGTTTGATCTTCTTCCAGCTGGGAAATCAGGGAGCGCGAATGTTTGATCATCTTAAGTTTTGTATTGGAGCTGTGCTTATGATTGTGTACACCCAGGTGATGGTGCCTATTTTGAGCTGTGAGTATCAGAGAAGTCTCTTTATCGAAGCATTTCCTTTATCAAATATTTTCTAATAGATCCCGCTGAGGTCAAGGTGGTCAAGAAAGAGACCTTCAATCGCTGGTATACCCTGACACCCTACTACATGGCCTTGACTATCTCACGCCTGCCTCTGCAAGTGCTGCTAAATATCACCTTTATGGCGGTGACCTACTGGATGTCTGGCTTGCCAGAGCAATTCTGGCGCTTTGGCATCTTTGTGGCTGTGGGTTTAATGATCTCCCTGGTGGCTGAGGGCATGGGCCTGGCCATAGGTGCCACTTTTAGCATAACAGTGAGTTTCAAAAAGAATCCTTATGAAATTCTTCTCTTAATCTATCAAAATTCTCCTCCCAGAATGGCAGCGTAGTGGGTCCGATGATGATTGCTCCACTAATGGGCCTGGCTGTGTATGGTTTCGACTTTGCCCCGCAGATCACAGGCGGCATGCAGCTGCTGATGAAGTTCAGCTATGTCCGCGTGGGCGTGGTGGCTTTGGTCTTGGCCGTGTTCGGTTTCCAGCGGGAGGAGCTGGACTGTGATGACATCTACTGCCACTTTAGCGATCCGCGTGTCTTGCTCAAGTTCCTCGATGTGGAGAAGGTGTCCATACTCCATCAGTTTGGCATCCTGGCCATGCTGATGCTCTTCTTTCGGGTGATAATGTACATAAGCCTGCGCAAGCGCTGCTATGCCTGAGTCTTGCTTGGACTGGCAGACTCCTGATGAATCTTACTCCCTAGTTTTAGGCCCATGTCAATGCTGTGATGTTCGATTTTAAACAGACAGAAGAGGATTTTTCTTGTAAATATAAATGCACCATTCCCAAGAAAGGATATACTTAAGATTAGATTTGTAAGTTAGATTTACGATCACACTCACACACAACTCAGCAAAGCGCACATTTTATAAAGTTTAAAACTAGTTTACTTGGTAAAAGTGATTTGAATTCGAATTGTTTTAAGAAATGTATATTATTTTTTTGATATTAAAGAAAGTTAAGTGTTAATAACATCAGAATTTGTAGTATTTTTATGATTTTAAAAAGTGTATCTTCTCTTAGAGAAGCTGCTTTAGCACCGCAACCCGCTCAAGCTGCTGAATCTCAAGATAGATCTCAGAGAAGATTCCAGTAACTAAAATACCAAATGTTCTTTTTCAGTTAATATATTTATTAACTAATAATTAACCTTTGATTTTCTGTACAATTTAATATTGTATATACAAAGCATCATTAAAAAACCAAAGTTATCTTTAAAGCTTAAAACAAATATTTAAAGATCTCCCTAAAAACCTTTCACAGATACTCATCTTGACCACATTTTTCCTCTAAATAAAAAGTAATTAAGGCTAATTAGAATCAAAGGCAGGAGCAGGAGCAGTAACTTTACTCCTACTTCTTCATGCTTCCCAATTTCTCTTTGCGTTTCTTCACATGCTTTTTCACCTTGACTTTGCGCTGTTCAGCCTTGGCTTCCTTTACGGCTTTTTTACGAGCTTTTTTACTTTCCGGCGATTCATCACGCGGTCGGGCAGAGTTCTTAAACCGAGTGCCATCATCATCGTCGTCCTCATTGTCCTGAGAGTCCCCCTCTTCCTCGCTGCCTTCTGTTTGAACTTCATCGCCTTTGCTTTGAGACTTGGATTCCAGAATTTCCGGCTGCTGCTGGACATCCAAATCCGAATTCAGGCCCGTGATTTTGCCATAGATGAGATTTTGCTGGACACCCTCCTTGGCCTGGGCCACATCACGCTCAAAGTGACGAACCTGTAAAGGGAAATCCTTAAGAATCGTTCAGAGTTAAAAAAAAGTACGGCAACTCACCTCATCCAAGCGCTTGGGAATATAGGTGTTCTGCCACACGGCCTCGTCGATCTTCTCCTGCGCTGATATAGCCTCAAAGTCCCGGTCTTTGATCCTCTCCGCTATCCTCTCCAGACACTCCTCCATATTATTCTCATTGATGGTCTGGTCGGTGATGAAGTCAAACAGCTCTTTCACCGTCATGGTGGCCACGGCTCGCTTGCGGAAAAACTCCGAGATGTTGGTGCAGTCCTTGCGCAGAAAGTCAAACGAATGCGGATGATCATGCTCCACAGCCTGGCTGACATCGATGATAACTAGCTGTCCATCCTGCAGGAGGATGTTGAACTCCGAGAGATCGGCATGGACCAGGCGGCACTGGTTGTAGATACGCCACATGATGACCACACAATCCCTATACAGCTCTCGTGCCTTGGACGTAGTGAGCTCGACATCCTTAAGCTTGGGAGCAGGCCAGCCATCGCGACCGCAGAAGCGCATGACCAGGACATGGGAGCGCAGAAGGATGGGCTCTGGTACCGGAACTCCAGCGTTGCGCATTCTCAGATAATTGCGCATCTCCTTCTCCGCCCAGGTGCGCACCATCTTTCGGGGATTGTGCTTGCAGTAGCCATGACGGAATCGAAATTCACCAGACACATACTTGTCGCGGTCCTTGAACACCAGTATAGACGTTTTGTAGATCTTGATGGCATATTCGTCGCCTCCATCTTTGGACACAGCGTGGTAAACATTCGCCTCTTTGCCCGTGGAAATGCAGCCGTTGATCTCTTGTATGAGCCCGCGATTCAGCAGCTTAAAGAGGATCATGCGAGTGCGGGGATCCATCACCTGCTCGGCGGTGGCTCGGTCGTGTTTGTCCCGCACCTGCGTCCGCTCGCGCCGATCGAAGTTAACCAGCCGGTTGGCCGCCTGGGCGCTCATGTTGGTGGTGGGATCGTATTTCTCCACATTGATGCGGGCGGAGTACCTTCGTAAAAGCTTCTCATTGGGCTGATAGCTGCTGACGCGCTGCGTGCCTCCTCCTCCTCCTCCACCGCCGCCGGCGCTGCCTGCTCCTCCAGCATGTGTGAGCTGCGGCTGGACATGGAGCTTATTGAAGCCCGTGTAGGCCTCCTCGTAGGTGTCATAGTCGTCGCCCACTTCGTAGTCCTCGTCATCGTAATCTTCCTCATTCTCAGGCTCTTCCTCGTCTTCATCCTCCTCATTTGTGGGCTCTATTACCAGTGCTAGGTCATCGTTGGCTTCCTTTGGTGTCAGCTTGAGGTCCTTGAAGATTTCATGCTTCACTGTTAGGGTTTTGAAGTCGTTGACCCACTCGGACTGCAGATATTAAGGAATTTTGTAATTTAAGTTTAGAATTTAATCAATTTCATGCTTACATTTTTATGGTCTTCTTCGTCCTCTTCGGCGTCGCTGTACTTGTGCGTGTCGTCTTTGTCCATTTTGGAGCACAAGGAGTTGTCTGTAAACGTATTTATAGCCCAAAAAGCTTTCCAAGCAATGCAGAAATTACACAAATCGCTTAAAGTTCTGAAATTTCACAAAATTGGTTTAAACCACACGTGTTGCGAATGCCATTCACGCGGAAGCGCAGACATTGTTTTGGTATTTTGCTTTGGAGTATATTTGGTATATTTATATAACTAAATTTAGCCGGTTCCGCTTTGGTCACACTGTCCCGCCACACATGTTTTGTTTTCCACAAAAACAACAATGAACGACCTGTAGTTTTTTGAATTAAACAATTTCCTTGAAATTCGGCGCCATGTTCGTGCTGGCTGAGCTGAAGGACAACGTACGCATTGCGCCGGACCAGTTCCACCTGAAGCTGGTGGACGCTGTGCGCGACGAGATCGACCGCAAGCTGGCCAACAAGGTAAGCCAACCTCCTTCAATCCCAGGCTCACATTTTCTTATTCTCCTACCCCTCCATTCCACAGGTCTTACTCAATGTGGGCCTTTGCATTGCTCTCAAGGATATCGTCTCTCTAAAGGACTCGGTTATCCTGCCAGGTGACGGAGCCTCGCACACGGAGGTGCTCTTTCGCTATGTGGTCTTCCGGCCCATGGTTGGTACCGTTCTGACGGGAAAGATACGGAACTGCAGCCGGGAGGGTGTCCATGTGACGCTAGGTTTCTTCGACGATATACTCATCCCGCACGCCGCCTTGCAGCATCCCTCGCGCTTCGACGAGGCCGAGCAGGCCTGGGTCTGGGAATATCCGCTGGAAGACGGAGAAAAACATGATTTGTTCATGGATGTGGGTGAACCCATCAAGTTCCGAGTGTCGCGGGAGATTTTCGAGGAAACCTCGCCTATTGGGCCGCCCAAGGCAGAGGCTCAGTCACAGCAGGGATCCAGCACATCCTCGGCAGCGGCGGCCGCCTCTGCTGCAGCTGCTCAGGAGGTCAAGACGCCGTATAAGATTATTGTAAGCTCGATTATCTATTTCTGTGATAGATTTCTGGTTACTTAGTGTTGTTAACTTCTTTTCCAGGGTGCCATCAATGAGTCTGGCCTGGGCGTGCTCTCCTGGTGGGATCAGCAAGGCAAGGAGGAGGAGCAGGACGACGAGGAGGAGGAAGAGTATGACAACGACGAGGATGGCGAGGGTGCATGTGAGGAATGACACTGAGTTTTATTTTACAAAAATAGTTGTAAGTTGGACTCAAATAATTTCTTTTATAAAAAAAGAAATTTAGTTATTTTTAATGTTGAAATATACAAATTATTACAAGGAAAATCCAGAAAAAAACTCCATTTAAATCATTTTCTCCATTTATTTATTTATCATGTACTTGTAGAGTGGTTGTGTTGGTTTAGAACTCCGTTCATGATGAAGGGCTCTCTCGCCTCTCCCTCTGGATTTAAAAACAAAGCATTTACATTAGGTCTGAGAGAGAGGATTGCTTTAGTTCAATGGGCAGGAGGGGGAGAGCAGCTCGCTTTAACGTAAGCTATATTTATATAGAGTATCTTTTTTTGGGGAGCCAGAAGTACATTCATAGATTGTTTCACATGGTTCGCTTCGACAACAATTTTTGCTAAACATTGTGTTAAATATTGACTCCTGGGGTAGCGTGCGCCGATTCCTTGCTTAAAATACTTTCAGTTGCCGTAAGTTAGTTACAGATTAGTCATATGGTACAATCGAAGTAAGGTTTCACTGGTCAGGGTAAGTTTTGTGTGTGTTTCAATTGCATTTCTCGATTTAAAGCTGCCGGCAACTCGTAAATATTTTCAAATTTATTCCATTTTTGTTTTGTTTCCTTTGCTTCTTTGAACTAATGTAATTGTTAATTGCATATTTTGATTCTTTGTAATTCATATTTGTTGTTTGTTTGTTCGTCTTTTGGGCGCAATGTTTGTTTTTGTTTTGTTGGTAATTTACACGTAGACTGTATGTTTAGTTACAGCGAGAGTAGTAAATAAATAAAACGTTCGTTAAAAACTACAATAATATAAATAAAGTATGTATATTTATAAATATATATATATTCATGTATGTATATTAGACATATTGCATTGCGTGTAAATAAATATCATCTTCGGGTCTTTTGTGTACATCGTCTTAAACAGATCAACTTAACTAAGTTCCGTATCAAATCACAGCAGAAATCATAAAAAGTCTAAAACTATAAGGGATAGAGAGTAGTAAGTACAGTGTTGACGGAAAGTTGAAGTCACATAGCACGCGAGGAAACTAGCCGCCTGGAGGCTAAGTGTACCAAATAAGCATACACCGAACTCAAACCAAAATCAGTGTCGTCTGGAGTTGGGGCTCTGCCCATCGTCGATTATTCAATGATCAGGCAGCGGGGCAGGTGCTCCTTCAAGTAGTCGAACAGCTCGTGCGACGCCCCCGGGCAGTTGGTCAGCTCCAGTTCTTGGAGGTGCCGCAGCTGGATCAGGCTGGACAGGCCCGACGAGGTCAGCAGCGGGCAGCCGGCCAGGGACAGCACCTGGAGGTTGCGCATGGAGCAGAGGTGCTGCAGCCCAAAGTCACGCACCTGGGAGCACCAGCGCAGGAAGAGGGCGGTCAGGGAGAGCATTGTGGAGATATAGCCTACGCCAATGTCTGTTATATGCACACATCTGGAATTTAGGGGGGGAAATAATTTATTTTTAAATTTTTTTTTTTTGTATATTTAAAAATACAAATTAATTTACAGCTAAAGATAACGATAGAAAATTCTAAAAAATCATAAACCCATTTCTATTAATGTTTCAGGTTTTATACTATGGAAAACATGGTTAGTACAGACTATATGTCTGAAGAATAGGTATATTTTCCTTAAAACATGTCCTGGAAATATTTTATAATAATCTGGAATATGTTCCTTTAATACATAATTGGACTTCCCTTTTTGGCCCCACATTTATTAAGTTTCTTGTCCTCTTTAAGGCGCGTCTTTGGCTTCAACTCCTTGGCTAGGATGGAAGTCCAGCCAGATGTGTTCTTGGCTATAAGTGTGCGCATATTTATGGCAGAGATTGTTGCAAAAAATCGTATGTGGCGAGTCAACTGCCTGTGACCGTGCACAATCAGATTAAAGAAGGAATTGCTGGGAAAAGGGGAAAAGTCTGCACTGGGAAAAGTAACAACTAAATTTTTATATCCTTTTCTCCTTAATAATAAAAATAGCACAAGTCTTCCTATTCATTCTATCTATTATTCAATCATACTCTTTATTATTTTTTAAATTAAAAACCTAATAAGAAATCCCCTATAAACTATACTTTTCCAAAATAGTTTTCTGTGTATAATTGACTGCCTGTTTCCGGTAGAGAACGACGACTAATGGCCCGACGCCGGAGATGAGGTGCAGCTACTCGGCGACGGAAATTGAATTTTACTCATGAATAATTACACGGCGAATGGAAGGTGGTGGTAGGTAACATAAGTAACAGCAACAACGACCTTGCGCCTGGCAAACTCACCTATCCAGCGTCAGCTCCTCCAGCTGGTTCAGATCACAGGCGATATACTCGAGCGAGGCGTCCGTAATGCGGGGACACCAGGACAGGTCCAGGGCGCGCAGCTTCTGCAGATTCTCGGCAATCAGCTCCACTCCGTCGTCCGTCAGCTTGCTGCATCCCGACAGGCTTAGTACCGTGAGATGGGGCAGGGAGTGCACTGCAATCAGAGAGGCGGAGAGTGTAGACATTAGTTATGGGCACCAGATCGGGCTCTGCAAGGAGGCAACTTCGAACTGGATGCCAAGCATTCACCTCACGTAGCCCGGCTGTAGTTGCTCCAGTTTTGCAGGGAGCACGTTTTGTGTGGGAATGGGGTCTCTGCAGACGGGTTAAGTATGTTTTGAGGAGCTAATGTTTTCCCTTTGCTCTGGCCTCATCAAGAATTTCAATTACAACCTTTTGATTATATGAAGTCCTTTTAAAATATTTAAGAATTACGGGTTTACGGTTTACGAATTAACACCTTTATGTTATCGTAAAGGGAACCTCCTTGATTTCGGGATTATTTGATGTGATTTAAAGCAATATGTTTACTATTAATTGCCTGTTTTATATAGTAACTAATTATTTTTAAAAACGTTTTAATGTTGAGAATTGTTTAAATTGTCGCAAAGCATTTACCCCAGATATGAGTTGAAGAAAAGCATTAAGCAATCTTGGGTGGCAATTAGGTTTTGTGGCTATTTACATAAAGCCGCCTTGCTCTGGATTTGCCGCTGAGCTTCTGTCTTCATTCTCCAGTTGGACTAATGTGTCATGTATCTAATTACCGCATCTATTTAAAGCTGAACAACAGCAGCCTCAACTGCTGCTCTACTTAGTCCGAGGCAGTTTCTCCTTCGGCCTGTGCCATTTGTGTCGACAACAGTTTTGCTTCGTTCCACATTTTGCTGTGTCACTTTCTGGCGTGTTTGTTCTGCTCTTCTTGTGAATCACGGATTGTTTGTGGATGAAAGCAGGATGCCCTGTTTTCTTGGGTATCCTTTGAAGTAGGCAACAAATGCGAGATAACCAGAGGTGTTGGAGAACTCTCTTTTGATTTGAAATCCATGGAAAAGGGTGTCCGAAAGTAGGCTACAAAAATGTATTCTGAACTGCAGGCACCTTCTTAAAGGATCTCAAAGGAAGGGAGATTTTAAAGGCATTTTGGAATATTTTTTATATATTTAAAAACTTTTCCATTATCCTACCTAGTTCAGGGTTAATCGATTTCTAAGCAAACCGCAAAAAAACAATTTTTGCTTGCGAAATGTAAATATTTTCTCGGGGATAATCTGTGAAAAGTCAAGAGTTGTCTGCTGATAACCGATAACAGACAACCGATAACCAATGACAGAGCACGCATAACGGTAGAGTGACAGCACACGGCTGCAATTACCGTTCGTAAGCCGCTTAAGGCCTTTGCTAATGGGAATTAGGGATATTTTCCGGTCAGGAAGGTGGAGGCGGAGGAGGGCACGTGCGGCGGCTGAGCAAACAGAGATAAAGGGTCCAGGGAAAACAGAGCAGACTCCACCTCCACCCAGGCAAAGTAATGTGTGAGTTTGAGGCGAATTCCCATCTTCAGTCCGAGACCCCTAACCACTTCAACCCCTGCCCAAGATGAAAGAAGTCGAAAAATGCAGGGTCCACTCAAGTAAGCCGCTTTGTTCTTGCTTAGAGTGACTCCATATTCAACGAAAGACACTGAGAAAAATTACAGTTTATTTGTAATAAATTAAAATGAATTTATAACAATATTCTGATCTAAAGAACCCCAAATAATGAGGCTAAAAATTAAGGAGAAACAATGATTATGATTTATTTATAATAATTCTAGCTTTTTTTTTACAGTGTCCTCAAATACATTTGTGCATATATGCAACTGCGGGTGGGTAGGTGGGTGGCTGGTGTGTGTGCCCCACATTGGTTACTCGGATACTGAGACACCCAGTGCTCCTCGCGAGTAGAGCACTCCCTTGTTTGGCTTCTGACCAAAAAAACCACAAGGCATACGAAAAGCGATTTGAATTACAAAATATGCGCAAACTAGAGAATCCACACTAAAAGATAGCCGCGATACTCTGGGCTGCTCTGGGCCAAATGGGAAACTACGCAAACAGCGAACTGAATGGAGGGGCCTATGAAAAATTAACACAAACATTGCCCGCTATGCCGCAGCCTTTCTATTGACTAACTGAAGCTGAAGCCAAGCTTTTATGCTGTTTTCATAAAGAGAGTGGGCTTTATTTTATGATTTACTGTGGAGTTTTGTGTAATAAAATGTAGTTTCAAGAGGAGAAAATCCTAAGCGACTGGCATAAATGATAAGAAGAGAATCTAAATTCGGGAAGCAGAAGTTTGGATACTCTTTTTGACCGTTTGAATTATGTAACTTTTTAATTTTACTAATATTTTATTATTAATAAGTTGTGATTTCATTGGGAATATATATACATTTTGGTATTCACTGACATTTTGTGACTCTTGTGTTAATCTCAAGAAAACCTTAAGTATTTGTATTTTTTAACAAATATTTATGGATATTTTTTATATGAAAATTTGTTGTGATAAATCCAAGTTTAAAAAAATCATAACTAAGTCAAAAATGCTTTAATTTTAATTTGGAAAGAAATTATATGCTATTTTTTATCAGCTTAATAAATCTGCATACTAAATATAACGTTTTAAAAAATCAAATTTTTGTCAATTTTTGAAAAAAAT
>JAEIIL010017301.1:0-10291 GCA_018905715.1 Drosophila lini
ATCTCTAGGTTACTTATGTATATACTTATAGTACTATGTATATTGGCTTATTTTCTTATCCATTAAGTACCTTGCGTCGGGACTTTTGTTAATCGTGCTATCTAGTAATTATGTGGCACTCGCTAGTGAGTAATGCCGACAAAACTCAAAAATTATATTTTGTATAATCATTGAAAATTTCAGACAGTGGCGGCCGTACGCTTCCGAGAAATCTTTCCCACAATCAGTGCTTCAGCTTTTTTTTGTTGCTTCTTCCGAACGAAAGTCACGACCCAAGAGCGAGCATTATTTTTCTCCCCGAGCCGATGGTCACCACTATCATCATCACAGTACGTCCAATAAGTACGTGGCCCATTGTCATTTGCCGTGGGCATTAATTGCAGGTACTACTCACTCATGAATAGCACTCTGACCTTAATGCATTTGGCTACACAGGGCGGGTGATAAGAAAAACAAGAAAAAATGCATTTGAAATGCCCGATAGCAAACGAGGGACGGAAAAGGCGGAAGCCATTTTTGAGCCATTAAAACAATGAATCTAAACTAAAATCTAAAAGCAAAATAATGATAAAATTATACCATTATTTTGTATAAAGAATGTGTTTGTAATGCTTTTTACAAATCAGGTATGAGGTTTAATTTCTATTTTTGTAAGCAAGTCCGAATTTATGGCTAGGAATTCCTATTAATGTCTATTTTTAGTTTCCCCAGCAAAATATTATTTAAATACCTAAGTATTTGCAATGCGAAAAATTTTAATAGTATGGCCTACTCATACAGAAATGTGTTTTTAACAACACAAAAAAAGAAGAATTGCAGCAGCCAAGAACAAGAATGAGATGAATCTTCCAACCGGAGATTCAGCGGATATTTGCACGAACCGGTTTAATTGGCTCGACCTCCAATCAGAATCAAGTTCACGAACGCAACTGGAATTACTTGCGCCAGCTTAAGACCCAATAAGTAAATGAATGTACGAAAAATGTGCGGAAAAGTGGAAAACCTACCTTGTGTGGCGAAAAACCTTTTGGGAGCTGCTGCGAGTTGCTGCTGCTGCTGCGGGAGATAAAGAGAAAACAAAAAAATCGTTGAGGATGAGCAGCAGCAGGATTAACGCGAGTTTCTGTGTGTGTGTGTATGTGGCGAATTAAAGTGACCAACAAAAACATTCACACATATACGGATGAACGCTAACTAACACACACAGGCACACAGAGAGAGAGAGAGGGGATATTCGAAAATTGAACACGTTTAACGCGATTCCGGCGGGGGCTGTGGGGTGTGCCGTGCCCGTGCCCGACCCGTACCGCCCCTAGAATGTGGGCGACCCGGTTTATTTACACGTCGCACGCCCGGATTTACTTATACTTATTATTTTGGACCGCGCCTGCTGCACTTTCTACTACAACTACAGCTCTCTGTTGTCCATCGGTGTGTGTGTGTGCGTTCGCGTATCAAGTGCACACGTATGCAGCCGGGTGTGTGTGCGTATTTGTTTGATTTGTTAAATATTTTTTTCTTTTGTTGTTAGCCGAAAAATTCAAGCGATTCTCATTGCCCGTTTACTCACACTTGCACTTGCACCAGCACTGAATATTCCTTATTCCTTAATGAATAATTTAGTCATGCGCGACGCGACATTCCTCGGCAGAAAAAAATTATTTTGTTGACGAGTGGTCGCAGTGTGTTGCCAAATGAAAGTTGGCTTTACCCCTAAAAATACCATAAAAAAGCGCATATTTCCGCATTCGCGGCGTCTGGGCACACTAAAACGCAAAGAGCTAAATTTTGCCAAAAATAGTTAATTTTAGCTATATAGCTAGAAACGGTTTAGCTACATAGCTAAATAAAACAATCCGAGTAAGGTCACACTGTAAAACTATCTGATACGCAAACCACACCTGATATGCGAACCACGCCTGTTACTCGATTCTTTACGGGGCTCTGCCACATCAGGTGAATTGAATTGCCAGCGAAATGAGTTGCCAGATCACGCAGGAGCTTGTAACGGAAATATGAGTATATTTAAAAGGCTCTAACGCTGGGATTTGAAAAGTAAGTCCAAATGAACTACCGGTAAAATTACCGGTAAGATTGTTTGAAATAATGAAGAAGAAACAAAAAATACAACTTAAAAATATACATTAAAATTTCTAATAATTCGGTTTCAAGTTATTTTGATGGTTATTTATATTATTAAAAAGTTTTGAAAGTGCAAACATACGTGTTTTGGGGTAATAGGCAACATAAAGTTTGAGCATTGAATTTAATTTAATAGAAAATGGAGTTCCAAGCCAAGACTGGCATTAAACAGTGTTATAGTTTCTTACGTATAAATAGACTCAAATTATTATGTTACGTTTATTTTTCATTTCGTTTTGTTCATATAGGCAACTCTTACAACTAGGTTAACTAGACAATAATTACACGTAAATAAATGTTTGTATATCCGAATACAAATACAGTATAAAAACTATGATTCGCTATGCTTAGAGGTCGCAGCAGCTGTTGGTCCGTTGCATTTGTTAAAGTATCACACGCCGATTTAAAGAAAAGGGGATAGGGTTTACTTGCAACTAAGCGATGTATAAGTAACGTAAAATCACATTCGATTCAAATTAAGCCCAATACTAAAAGCACCCGCACTAGTTCGTACCGCGATCAGTTCGTCTTCATCTTGCGCTTTAGTGTAAAGTAGGCCAGCACCTTGAACAGCGCGATCTGGGCCAGAATCATCATGATGTTATAGCCAAAGTCGCCCTGCTCCATACCAAACTGACGCAGCACGGTGACTGCGTTCCTTTAGAAAGATATGATATTTAACATTATTTTCTTAAAATTATTGTTCATAGGAGACTCACTTAAAGTGGCAGTAGAACTCCGTGGGTGGACAGATCAACTGTTCCCGCTGGTTGCCATATAGAGATATTACCATATTCTCCAACGCATAACGCAGCGGTGATATATAGGCAATAAACCGCATGGCTGCTGGAATGTGGTTGAGCAGGATGAGGAAGCCGGAGAATATCAGCATGAAGCATGTCGAAACCGCACCCACAAATGTTCCATTCTGAAAAAGAAACTCATGGTTAATATTTGCATCTAAAAATTGGGATTCTAGAGATAAACTCTTACCACAGGATTCAGTACAGTGCCAAGGAATACACCCAAACCATCCGCACAGATAGTGACCACGACGGCACTCAGCAGATACTTTACAAATCGATCCATTTCAATGGGTTGTTCGGTCATCAAATATCCTATCGTTATGTACACCGAGGAGAAGATAATCTTGAAATTTAGAAATAATAGTTATATATTATTAAGTTTTTATTGTTTTTAAATGTTTATACTTACATGAACAGGAGTGGAGGTGATGATAGTGGCAAGGTAATAGGTTCGAAGTTTGTACCAGTTGTTAAATGTTTCCTTCCTAATGATTTCTATCTCGGCAGGATCTGCAATAATAAAACCATAAATACTTATCTATAAGAATATATAAACATCTTTACTTACATTTCAAAATGCCGGGCATAATCGTGGTGTACCAGAGATAGACGCAGTGAATCATAATCATGCCCACATTGGAAATTTGTTTGGTGGCATTGCTTCCCGAATCGCCGAAAAATAAACCAATTAATATAGCGCAGAGTATGTGAATGCCAAGTTTTAAATAGGTGAGTGTCTGAAACATATATGAGAAAATTTATAAATATTATTTACTATAATTATTATGTACTTATTTCGTTTATAACTCACCCAATCTCTAAAGAACTGCAGGTGACAGCGACCGATGAGCAGCCAGAGCCGCATATATTCCGTGGGCGGAAAGGTGTGCCTCGTGAGGTCTTTCGACGATTCCATGTGCTGGATCTCGATCTTGTGGACCTGCGGCTGGGTCTGTCCCGGTGATTGGGATTCATTGAACTTGGCCACCTGAGCCTCGCTGGGCGGTTCCGCAGTCTCGCCCTGCATCAGTTGCTGATCGTATCGCCAGCGAGTGTCCTTGGCGCACTCGGCCAGAGCCTCTGTGTGATCATCGTAGTCCCCATTTACGCATTCAAGCACTGAAATAATTAACACCTTTTTAATGAGCGTCCTTAACCCTTTGTTTGCTATTTCTCAGAATTGTATCTGGTTGATATTTACTGATGGTTACAAACTGATATTAAAAGCGAATTTATTGATGGCAAATAAATGCCAAGAAGTGGTTTTAGCTGCCTTATTTGGACATAAATATAAATCGTAGAAGAATATAGGAATTAGGACTGAAATGTGGCTTATAAAATATATCTTATTAAAGAATATGTAAATTAAAAAAGCAATATTAAATCAATAAAAATATAATCAATGTAATAAAACCTCCCAAATTAACGAAATTAAAACTATTCGAAAATAAATCTGATAAATAAGCTGTTACAGCTAGCACAGAAGTGATTGTTATAAGTGCAACCTGATGAGTTAATTAAGTTAAGTAATTATCTGATATGCTGCCTTGTCTCCATAATCATGTTCAAAAAAAGGGAAAGGGAGGCGTCGCGTCGTGACGCTCTACTCACGGAAGTCGGCGGGATTGTGGTATGGGGGACACTCCAGGCCGACGCTGCTGAGGAACATGACCGTATTCTGGGGCGTGCCCTGGTAGGTGCACTGACCCGCGCTCAGCACGTAGATCAGGTTGAAGAGATTGTAGATATTCGTCGACGGCTGGTGGATCGTGCACACAATGGTGCGCCCCTCGTTGGCCAGGCCGCGCAGCAGCTGGATGGTGTCGAAGGAGGAGGAGCTGTCCAGGCCGCTGTGGGAGATTGGAGATCAGAGATCAGGTTCAAGGTCGGGTTCTGTCAACTGGTTCTGCACCGAGGATGGGGCACCTCTCACTTACGTTGTGGGCTCGTCTAAAAATAGCACTGCTGGATTGTCTATCAGCTCCAGGGCAATGGACAGGCGCTTCTTCTGGCCACCACTCAGGTTGGAGCATCTCGTGTGTCGCGTCTTTGTCAGCTTCAGCGAGTTAAGCAAGAGGTCGATCTGTATAAAAAGTCAATTAGTGGGTTTAGTTTATTTTATAATTTAATGCCAACTCACAAGGGTTCGCTTCTCCTTCAGACTGACACATTTGTTGGAGATTTTAAGTGTTGCCGCCATCAGCATGGTCTCCTCCACAGTAAAGTAGGGAAAAAAATGATCGTCCTGCATAATGTAACCGCACAACTTTCTGGCCTTGCCGATCTCTATCTTGCCGCTGACTCCGGTCTTCGTCATACCCGTGAGGATGTTCATTAGACTAGATTTACCGGCCCCCGAGGGGCCCATAATGGCGGTTAATTCGCCGGACTTGAAGGTACCAGCAATTCCCTTGAGGACTGACTTCTTTTCTGTAAATATGTAAAAAAAAATAGATTAATTATTTCATAATACCAAAGAAAAAGTCATTTTATGGTTGCTAGAAGCTAATTTAAGCCAGTGACTTTCTAATGACGACTTGAACACTTTAAATTTTAATAATGGAAGTTATTGTTAAATGAACATCAATTGATATTGACCAATAAGATAAATTTAATAAAAACAGTTATCTGAAATTATTGGATAAACCCAAAAAATCCAAACAAAAATCTTAGATAGAGTGCTTTTATCAAAATCAGACAATTATGGCTTTTTGCTGTTAATTAATGGCTGCGATTAATGTCACACATTCCGGTTCTGAAAATGATCCCATTTAAATGTCTCTCGTTTAATGTTTATGATTTGCGGAGCCTCAACCTAATTACTTAACCCTCTCCCATGTCAGATTTCTGCAATAATAGTAGTTTATATATTTAACGTAATTAAAATGTGTGTAAAAAAGGTTAACAGGTGGCTATACAATGAAACCCTCATTGCACACATCATTAAAAATACATACATATATTATTCAAGTTAAATGGGTCAATCTAAGAGCATATACATATTATTTGTCTATATTGTTCACATTAATGTGTCACTTCGCGATAACATTACAATCTATTGACTTTAGCTTATCAGGGCATAGCACCTGTGGTCCGCGATCTCCGATCTTTCTTCCGGCACAGTTAGAGTGCGAGAAGAGATAGAGAATTTGCACTTGAAACTATTGTGATTTGCAACACTGAGGGAAAAAGCTGAGAGAGTGTTTTAAAAATTAATTTAAGTTATGAAGATTCTTTTATCATAATATTTTAATTAGCTCCTCTTTTTCTACAAATTATTTCAAAAGAGCCTGCTCCCTCTTTACCTTATCATAATCTCTTAAAAAATACATATAAAAACACTAAAAAAATTTCCTTGCAATGTTCATTTAATCACCAACACTTTATAAATATATATAATTAGACAATAGAATATTATTGTTTTGAGGGCTGATACTGCAGTAGACAGAGCTTTCTTACCTTGCCGCTTGGGTGCATTAACCTGGTAGACGAGATCTTCGAAGTGAATGTCGATGCCATAGACATTCTTCAACAACTTGCTGCTATCCATTTTGTGTGTGTTCCTTTGTATTATTCAGTGTACGGTGTGTGTTTACAAACGTTCTCGCAGTGATCTGTCTTGGATGCTTATCGATATTTATTTGCTTTGCCCGCTTGCCGTGCACATTATTTACTCATATCAAAAAAATTCGGTGAGCACTTTTAAATATTGTTTGCGAAATGCCTGTACACAATGGGGATGGGATTATAATGGATTACAAACCATCTGGTAATGGCTGAACTGGAGGGGGTCAGAAGTGCAATTTGTGGCTGCTGTAGTCAGGAATTATATCACCGCAAGTTGCCCAAGTAAAAGCTTTTACAGTGGCAATTAGAGCGCGTCTTAAAAGCCGCGCTCAAGTGAGGTCACAAGTTCGTGAACCTGTCGAAACCGAAACTGAAACCGAAACCGAGAGCCGGCGAACCATATAGTTTTCACTTGATTTTCTTGTTGCTTACTTAATTTTTCTTTGAAGAAAAACTAGACAAAGTCCCGGCTATGCGCATGCGCCCCCGTTGGCTGGCTGCTGATAACTGCGGAAGAAGTCGCCGCCGACACAGCGCTATAACCTCTGCCGCTGCTGCAGTCGCCGTCGCTGCCACTGCCTCTGTCGCAGTCGCTGCCTTTGCCTGCGCAGCAGCAGCACAAAACACAATACAGAAAAAAATATAAAATTTATTATAATAAGGCATTCGCATATCAAATACAATTCGGCAATGCAAAACGCGCTGGAAGTCAACAGTCGAGCCGGCAGAGGCGCGTTAA
The DNA here is from genome assembly GCA_018905715.1 of Drosophila lini. Lineage (NCBI taxonomy): Eukaryota > Metazoa > Arthropoda > Insecta > Diptera > Drosophilidae > Drosophila > Drosophila lini. Next base: position 7,255 of record JAEIIL010017301.1, read on the forward strand.
ATTTCAAGTTTAACTCAAGCCGCCTGTCGTCTTTTACTGCTTATTTTTTCGACTTATTTTCGGGGGCTCAAAGAATAACAGACAAATTGGTATTTCAATTTATGACTCAGGTGAAATAACGAATCACTCACACCTATCTATCCAAACAATTATAAAGCGAAAGCTATAAACAACGACCTTGCCCAGCAGAAGCAGAACATCTAAAATTCACATGTGTTTACCCGAGAAAAAAACAATAAAAAAATGAACTAAAATTTATGTGCGAAATACCATTCTTGTGATTTGTGTTTAAAACAAAAAAAGTAGTAAACATAATGTGCCAGAAATCGTATAAATTATTTTTAATGGAATTTCGGATACCCTACTATGTTGGCAGACTTTTTCTTTTTTTTTTAATTTACAAATTTTATTTTGCTTAAAAAATTAAAAGCACATACAAAGATTGAATTTCCAGTTTTTTTTTTTTAATATTTATATATAATTGTGTAAATCAACATTTTCTTTAAAAGATGTAAATAACTAAAAATAACCACAGTCGTTTCCCAAACATTAATTTCCCAATATAGCAAAAATTCCAGATCCTATTTACATTTTCTCCTCCCGCTAGACTTAGTGTTCTCCATTTTCAAGTTTCAAAGAACTTCCGCAAATTATTCAATTAGTCATGCAACACTTAGTTCAATTCTAGGGAAAACACCCTCTACGTGACATTCAGTTTTTGTAATAATAATGTTTTTTTTTTTTGCCACACCACAGATGCTTGAAGCGTTAAGATCTCGGCCCTTGTAATGATCTCGTGAATGGGGAAATTTTCTGATTGCAGGTGGGATTACGAGTGAATTTAGGGTATGGCACACATATAGTATCTGTATTCAAATAGTGTATGCATTAATTAGTTATAACAAAGTAGGGATTATTCTGAACTTCAATAAAATACTAATAGAACTTTTGCTGTGGTGACTCAGTGGGTTTAATCAATTAAATTTAAATATTATTATTTTCCAACTGTTATATTTCCCCGCCCTTATGTCGAATAAGGGAGATTTATGAATGTAATTAGTTTTTTTATTAATTATTAATTATTATTATTTATTTTGAAAAAATTTCCATATCCAGAGCAAACTTAAGTCTCTTCTTCACCTTTAATGATTTTAGGAAACTTCACGATAAATATTTATTACCTTTAGGTAAATATGCAGCAGCCTTATCGTGACAATAGTTTTTTTTTTTTAAGATTTTTTGTCTTTAGTAAATTTAATGGAATGGATATACCCACATTTTTATGTGCAAGGTAATCAAGTTTACCGCAATAAGTATACAGAACAAACAGTTGCTCGAGATCGGGGCCACAGCGTTCCGAAAAAAGCTTTTTGACTTTGGCTTTCGGCAATTGCAACACCGCCATCTAATAAAAGCAACAACAACAAAAATAATTACGAAATTGCATAAAAGTAAAAAAAACAGTTGATTATCTAAAAAAAAAGAGAACGTTGCGGCGGTCAGTGAACACTGTAGAGAAAAACAACAACTTTGACACCTGCGTAAGCAGCGCAGCGCGGCTCTTAATTATCTGTCGGTTGCTGCCGTCAAAGCGCTACGTTGACTGAGGCAGCGGCAGAGGCAGCGCAGCAACGTTATTAACTAAAAAAAAGTGAATCTGAATAGTGCTTAAATAGTACTGAAGAGAAGGAGCAAGGCAATTACAGTAAACCTTCTTAAAATTTAATTAAGAGGTGATTTAAATAGTTAATCAAATAATTTTCGATTCAAATTGATAATTCAAAATTAATTTAGAAAAAAAAAAAATATTCAAGAACAATGTGAAAGAACTGTCTCGTTCATGCTGATTTTGTAATACTTTTAAATTATAATTTTTAGAAATTATAAAGTCACAAAAATGTTTATGTTTAATTAACTGTTTTATGAACAATCAACAAAATTCCGGAAAAATACTGATGTTTCTACATTTTTAAAACAATTTGTATTACAAACAAATTAGCACTTAATTCACCAAAAGTTAAACACTTGAAAAGGATTAAAAATAATAAGATTAAGGTAATTGTTATGATTTGAGGCCATCCAGTATATAAATCTTTATTTTATGCAAAAACCTCGGAGATCTGAAAACGTATTTGAAAGCCAGGGCATCCAATTGCAAAGCGGCCACTGTACTGGCTTTGTTTACGCTTAGCAAATCTGGCGCAATGGAATTCCTTCTGTGAATGGCCAGAGTCAGGCTCAGATGGAGCCTGGGTTTCTGTCTTTAGAATTATATTACGTGACCGTTGAATTAATGGCTCAAGATTTCGGTACGCCACTTGGTCAACCTTGGGGGCGCGCAGGCAGCAAACAACACTGCTGAAAACAATGTGCACGGAAGCGTCAGCTCAGCCCGATCCCAGTAAATAAATATTTTATATACAAAATTGAGGTTATCATTATGCTATACCACTTACGGCAGGCCAGCAGCTGGCCGGAGCTCCCATGGTTATCTATTCGTTTTGAAAATAATGTCAATTAAAGCGGCGCTGCCACAACTACCTTCGCGGCCACCGCGCAGGTTCGATAAAATTACAAATGCAGCCGACTATCGGACCGGCGACAATAACAAATAATAATAAAAATAATAATACACAACAACATCATCATCGTCACATATAGACATATCTTGGGAAGGCGAACACTTGCGCTCAGAACTCTGGAATGCCACTTGCTATCAATTAAAATAAATTGTAATAACATTGCCTTTGACTTTTCCCCCATTTGAATTGAGTCATTCTGGGTGAATCTCTAAAAGCTTCAAGTATTCATTATTTAGTTAAACAAATATTGTGAATAATATACACCACAGTGGGAATATTATATTTTTGAGAAGCTGCCGAACAAGGCCTGGGGTGTGAAATTGTAAATAACCCAGACTTGAATTTGAATTTGAAATACGTTTAAGTAATTACCCAGGAGTAAAGCAGCGATGATAACTTGTTATACCCTTGCAGGGTATTATAATTTCAGTCAGAAGTTTGCAACGCAGTGAAGG